>JABUQX010051863.1:0-25000 GCA_015478945.1 Trachelipus rathkii
CCTAACCTAACCTAACCTAACGCTTGCGGCGGGCTTTAGGGGAAATTTTTATGATCTCGTATCAGCCATTTGGCTGGTCGGCCATTTGGGCTAGTACCCCTTTTTCTTCAACAAACCCAAACTTATTTATACCTAATATTGTAATTTCATATGAAGACTCAATTTCTCTTCTCTCTGGCTACATTAATACTAAAGCTTTGTGACAAATTAGGGGTCTATTGATGTACACAGAACAAATATTTTATTGAATAAATCCTCTCGCGCATTTTTTGCTCACCGTGTTCTGATGGATCAGTTAGTCTTGATGGATGCACGTTGAATGACTTTACATCGAATATCTTGCTTTTATTTTTTCTTCACTTGCTCTGAATGGATCATCTAGATTTTTGAATAAGACAGCAATGTGATTCATAATGATTGAGTATTCCCATATTTTCGACTATAATTTTGTTCGGCTCTTATATTGAGAGAAGCAAGGTGTAATTGACACTTAAATACGGTAGTATGTGAATTTGAATAGTAAAGATTCACACTGTAAAGTCTCCTAAAAAAAAAATTTATATATATATATATATATTAATATACATAAAATACTATATCCTTATAATATATATATATTACTAGTTATTCTATATATAAATATATAATATAGATGGTTAGGATATACGATAGTATATTTTAATATATAGATAATACCTGTCATTATGTGTATAATCAACTAAATCTACTAATATATCTATATATATACTACCTCGTTATTTAGGTTTTATGGAATTTGCAACAGGCGTATTATAGGGTTAATAGGGAAGCTCTATAGCAGGTGTTCAGTGATATATGGTGCTGGTAGGCTTCATGGCCGGAATACAAAAGTATGTATGACGATGTGAAGCGTGTGTTAGAATAAATGGTATCCAATGGTGATTGGTTAGAGATTAATAGCGGCAGTGCACTTGATTTTTAGGGTTGTGTATAATGGGTCTCCTTAATTATATTTTTGGCAATTTGAGTATACTTGGATGGGGCTTTATGATAAAGAACTTACGAGGTGATGATGGCAGAGAAATGTGTCTAGAATGAATGAGAATCACGAGATGAGTGGAAGGTACGCCTACCTATTATTGCGGATCGATTTTTGGTTCTTTGTGGAGAAGCTCACACACACAGAGTTTTGAGAAGATTGGTAGAGAGATTATGGCAGGGTGTATAATATGAGAGGGTATTGTAAGTAAAACCGTAGAATATAAGAGCATCACCACTTTGGTTGTGAAGTAAGGATAGCCTCAGTTGAGTGTATCTTTATTAGTTTATTTAGTTTAGATAGGTTGAGGTTTTATTATTTTTTTACAGCTGAAACACCACTCTCTGAGGTTTAAATAATTGATAGGAAGTAAGTCTTAGTTGTTAGTGAGAGATAGGGAACAGGTAAGATATAATTAGTTTACCAGCAGGTATGTGAGTTGTTTTATGGAAAAGGGGGCTGTGCACACTTAAAATCGCTATAGTGATATTATTCAACAGACTAAGCAGGCTTTCGCTAAATATAGAGTGGCGTCTCGTGGTATGGGATATCTTGCATGAGGAGTATGTTGTTACCTTTTTTTATTTTTTATGTGTTTATTGTATAAGTTTACTAAAACTGAGTGGAGACTCTGAGTGTGTCTAGGGAATAGAGAGAAAGTAGATAAATTCCGTTAAAAGTTCAATTGTTCAGATGGACAATCTTAGTGTTGGCGTGCTAGGGTGTCGAGAAGAATTGAACCTAAAATGTGGGAAGTGAACTGCTTATGTAAGAGAGTTGGTGTGGTTGAAGAAAGGGGTAAACGAGAGGGAGATAATAAATGAAAGTATGTTTGAGATGGTTTTGATCTGTAGGCAGAGGATGAAAATGAATAGTTGTTCGACGGATATTGATATTAAGCGAGAGATAGTAGCTAGTTGTGAAGTGTGTTGGTTATACGCGATTGCCATCGTTGCTGTGGAGCCACCGAAAAGATAAAGCTATGGAGGTGTGGATGTGTATATTGGGATTTTTGTCTATAGAGGGTAAGAAAAGTTGTAAGTTTATAAGAGAATTAGGAGAAAAGAAGAGCGTGCATGATAACGAGAGAATGGCGAGGAGTGTTGCTCAAGCCGGGGGTACTCACGCTATGGGTGGCCCACCGTGGGCAAGCACTTTGGAATTGAATCCTATCACAGCTCTGGAGCAGAATGTTAACGAAGGCAGGAGGAAAACAAGTAGCATTGATATAAAATGTTTCAGTCTTAGGAAGCACACAGGAATTAATGGGGACCATACAAAGTATTAAATAGAGGGGAGTAAAGAGTCTTCTTGAGAAGAGAAGCAGAGTGTAAGATCTCGAATGAGATATTAGGCACAGCTTAGAATATGAATAGGGCATGTGTGGACTTTTGCTAACGTGAGAGAATTGATAGATGTATGTATGAGCGGTGAGAGGGTGTGGATAGAGGAGAGAGATTTAGCTTCCTGAAAATCTGTACACTCAAGTGAGATAACGAAGGCAAGGCATTATATAATAGAGAGGATGATAGCCCACGCAAAAGAAAGTTGCCTATCATTAGGATCCCAATTCATTTTCCTATCTTATGCTCTTTAATAAAGCCATCAAGCAATGGTTAGTAGATACTTAATACAACATACTGAGTTTTATTGTCACATGGGTAGATTTAGAAGGTAGATGTGGGCGGGATGTGTGTGATAGGATGGCCAGAGAAGGAGAGGAGTATGGTGGAGAGGGAAATTGTTTGCAGGAGAGAAAGGTGAGTTGTGGCAGCTTTTAATGCGAGGGAAGAAAGGTGCATGAGAAGGAGAGAATGGCGGGGTGTTGTCACAGGGTATTGGTTGTGGCCACACCTGTGGTCCAAGGGATGACACCCATAACATTATTGATTGAAATTGATAGCCATAATGGTGAACGCTGTAAGAGTTGAAATGTTAAGATTGCGTAACTTCACTTGCAGTTCTTTTATCACTAATTAATGGTACATCGTAGGAGAGTAGCTGGTAAGGTCTGGGCACTCTCTCTCTCTCACAGAGCCATCTACGAGTCAATCATTTACATTCTACTTATAAGCTTTTCTTTTCCGATGTCCAGCTCACTAACGCACGCTTACTCCCAGATATTCTTCGCGGGAGACAAAAAGGTATGATGAAGAATATAATATATTATAGGATATAGATTATAAAATTATTAATATAATATATATATAATATATATATTATAAGTACGTAACGGCTAAGCTATTAAAACGTGAGTGAGAGTATACCTTATCAATAATATATATATATATAGAGGAATATAGTATATTTGTATACCTATCCAATATAGGTTTATACTTCATAATATATATATATATAAATTATATATAATATAAATAATACTATTACTACTATTGGCATTAGAAGTGTATCCTTGATACAGGCGAGGATGATGGGAGGCGTTTCAAACAAAAAGATGCTTTAGAGCGACATTACTAAGTAGGAGGAGGAAAAAAGAAGAAATTATTCTTAATTAATGGATCTACAACCTTACATAGACAAGGATAAACATGACAACAGAGTTTGGAATAAAGAAAGGAATGATAAAGGCCAGATTACAAAGGGGAATAGGAAGCTCTTCTGAAAGGAAGCGAGTGAAAGGTTAAGAAATGAGATTAGGGAATGCTTTCATCACCGATATCACACTTACATAAATGAATAGATCACAGGGTGCTATTCATGTATGAAGTAACTGATGAAATAGTAGTGAGCAAGGAGTGAGGTGGAAAGAACAGCTTCTGAAAATTGATACTACAGTATTTTGACAGTAATGAAAAGGTGATACTCAGCAAAAAAATCCTATAGGATTATCATCATCATCATCATTCCTATTCTTTTTATTACATACTACATCATATTCTCTCAGCTGGAGTAGTGAAGTGTAGTGTGTGGGTTGTGATGATAAGTGCCAGCAAGATGAGGAAATACGGTTAAATTTTGGAGATAAGAAGGTTTCTTATGGACAAGAAGGTAACTCGTTAGTCCGAGTCATCTTATATCTCTTTATTAGATGTTATCTCCAATAGCTCGCTGAGGGATCTACGAATTTTTCCTGAGGATCTGGGGTTTACTCGGATCAAACTTTAGTGACTATCAAATTACTTTTATAAACCAAAACTGTTAATTAACATAAAAATCATCCTTCCGTTCAGTCCACAGAATCTTCTACACGTTTCTAATCCTCTGTTCGGAAAGACGGTTTTCTCCGGTGGTTTCCCTTTGAATATTAGCCATCCCATCGTCCGGAGCGCCTTGTAATTAAGATAAAACAAAAACACACATATGTCATGGGAGATATAAACCACCAACGTACATCACAAAACGGATTGCCGTGGAAGAGTAACCGATATTAATACAGAACTCACAAAGCGCACCCCCAACAGAAACTTGGAGAGTTTCTGCCTCTCTGAGGACCTGCGGAGACTTTTTTTCCTCAGTCTCTCATTGCTCCAGCTATACAAGAGGTCCTCATCACTTAATTCCGCTAAGGACTTATTCACCCAATGGAGGTCAGTTTGGAAGTTAGGTAAAATAAAAGGACCCTGTGGACTAACATTCACGGGGAGATTATTGAGAGTGTTTAGTAATGTCTTCGTTCCTATTATACTGGGGGGGGCGACCCGATTCTGTTTCACAACATGCGGATCTTAATTGGACAAAGAAGCGGTCGAGTTCAAAAGTCGCTGAGACCACAGACAGAACACTAAGACGCAACTCGATTGATACAAGCTATCCAAGCAAGTGCTGCTTATACGAATCTGTTTTAGCTGCTTTACTGTTTGCCTTTACAGTTACACTGTATTGAACCGGCCTAGCTGCAGGTCGTACTTTTAAGCGAGCTAGGCTAAACTTTAGTGAATTGGATGCTGAGATAAATTACGTCACTCCTATACATTACTTATGAGCAAGCGTTCTAAAAACCATTGTACGACAGGCCGCTCGTACACAGCTTAGAGAAGGGTCGCTGTATCTGGCGAACAAGTACAGACAGTTTGAGTTTATGAGTGTTGGACCATTCTTTATGTAATTGGGCCATTTGACGCCTATCGAACCGTTTCGCTGTTGGTGCTTCCTTCCTTTCTCATCAACGACCGCTGAAACACCAGAGTCCCCCCCTCATGAATAATGAGACAGTACTCCAGCATGGGCGGATGAGAACCCTTGTATAGCTTGGAGGCAAACTGAGAAGAGAAAGGTCTTCGTGTTCTGTGGACCCACCTCTACGTCTTTCCATACTCTTCTAGATATTTCTACCTACTAGAAGTTATAAATCTACCCCCTCACCCTTTAGAAGCCAGCAGTCTTTGTGCTCATTTCATTATTTTCGTGGGGGTGCCTAGCCAAACCGTTGTGTGAGTTAGGTTGTCATCTAGACCGCGGAAACTTTTGAACGACCGATACGTGTTTTTGTCTTAATCTTCAAAGCCAGGATGTTTCATACAGGCACAACCCCCAGCGAATAGACAAACCCGGCGCTTAGAGATAGCATAGGATGATTTAGAAGAGAGGCGGGACGAGATTTCGTGTAAGTGGAAGACGGGAGACAGAAATGGGGTGTCCAGTATAGCGAGATATCGGGAGAAGATCTCTGCTAAAGCCTCTTCTCCAAAATACCTTATCTTCTGCATCCACAAACTCCAACACCAACCTACCCGCAAAATTCAATATTAATTTAAGTAGGAATGAAGGGATCCTATGGAATTTTGCTGAGTATACCTCTTCATTACTGCAAATATATACAGATCTGCCTCAAGTGTCTGTTTCCACAAAGCGTCTCGGCTTCGACATGTACGATTTCACTTGCAGAATTAACGATGTAAAAGAACACACAAAATACATAAAAAATACATTTCTGCACACACAGTTTGCGCTATTGGTCTCAATTGCACAGTAACCTTTCACACTTTCATTTCGTGAGAGAGACAAATTTCTCTTAACTCTAACACATTTTGTACAAGTTGCCCATCCTTACTCTCTTTTCCAAACTGTTCATTTACCTCTTCTCTCACAAACTCCACCTTTTGGGTCTTTTATTCTATACTCGCATCTCCCACATCTCTTCAAAATTCTTCTTGGACACATTTCACTTCTCAATCAGTTGCTTATTATTGATTCAACATCACCAAATCATACTACACATATATATATATATATATGATAAAATATATATTCATATAATATATCATATCATAATATCTTCCTTCTTTATTTCTTTTCAATAAATTATATGAATATTTAACCTTTATATATAGTGAGTCATCTACCTTTTCTTTCCAAAGATTGGGAGAAGAGGCGTTACATGCATCGGAAAAGAAAGCAGTAGAAGAATATGACAAACGTCGAAAGAAAGCCCAGGCCTTACCGCTTACTCTCTGTACCATTAATAGTAAGAACTCCGTCGCAGATCATAACATTCCACTCTCGAGCTTCAAACTCATGGTAAATCGTCACTTAGCGTCGCGATTTTTCCAATTCATCAACCACACAGAAAAACAAAAGACACACAACAAGAAAAAAACAACAGAAAGTATAACTCACCACCATCCCTGGGCCAGTTTGGGCAAAACCATACTCCGGACTATACACCCCCCTCTTTTCAACATATACCCCTCACTTTCTCTCCTCCACGCTATCTAGACTCTGGTACACACCTATGTACTAAACTCCATTACATATTGTGTCAGGCAATCCATCTTCTTACACAACCATCTCAACAATTTAATCCATTCTAGATAATTCTCAGTACTCAAGACACACACGAAATCTACAACACCAATATCAAGACTTTAATCTACATTCTCCAACAACATCACGCTCACCTTCATTTAACTAAGAGAATAATTGGGCAATATGAACTGGGCAATACAACAGGTCCACCCTCTTCATTGTGCGCGTCTCTTCGCACAATTCACTCTCTCCACTTTACACATAATTACTATGTGTGAAAACCAACATATAACAGATTTTCGAAGAGCGTGTCACTCTTTATATTTCTCTCACTCCCCTCACATACATTTCATTCAGTTACAAAAGCACCCACTCCTATTCATTATTCTAAGCAGGTTGTTTATCTTTTTTTATCCGCCGCTTCCTCCTTTTAAGTCGTTTGTTTCACAGTCACACGCGAGCAAATCAAATTTTCCGTGCTTTTCTAAATTACGATCCATCACTCTCTCCTCAAACATTTATTTCCTCTGCATTCCACTGTTAACCGCATACAATTCATACAATAGAAGATAGATGCCCGCTTTACGGAGATCATGACGCTCTCAAGGCATGCGATTAGCATTTTTCTGGCAAAAGATAAATGAAAGTTGGGGGGGGGGGGCCCCAGCCCGCAACCTAACTACGAGACATCCGCATTAGTCGCTTCTATTGACACGGCACAGGAACATATACGCCGGAATGTCGGGCGATTTTTGTCTCCCCACCACATCGGGAATAAATAGGGATAGGGATGTCTGTAAAGATGGTTGTCTAAAAGAGGGGTGGTGGAAATATAAGTATGTGGTATATGATACTAGTGGATAAAAGGTGTGTCCCCAAGAATGTGTAGAAGGGTTGAGCCGTGGAATATGAAACGCGAACGGTTAAAGGGCAAATTCAATTAGGATGCCACTGGAATGTCCATACCATAAGCAAAATCGTATATATATAGTCTATTTATATATATATATAAGGTATATATATAATATATTATATATAGTATTATATATTAGTATATATATATATATATATATATATATTAAATATATAATTTATATATATAGTATATATTATATATATATATATATATATATATATGGGAAAGTTGTATTTCATTAACAGCAAAATTTGTCAATGGTTTTTTGAGATGCCAAATTCGTTCTTTACTGCAGATAGAATATTTGAACTTAAAGTAACACATACATTACATATGTTGTAAGGAAAAGTTTTAAAGTTTTTACCTTGAAAAACCTCCACTAGTTTAAGTCCTGAAAAAAAGGGTTTCTTCTTTTTCCTCCAACCCAACTATATTCTATAGCTACTGCATTGGAAATTTTTGGTTCAGAACAAGCATAGTTTGATGACTCTTCTTTAGATTGGATAATAGGCTGCTTAGCCCCTGATAAAAGACCTAATTCGGTTTAAAATTGCTCGATTCGCGATTATTCAAATAAATCATTTAGGATTGCCAAATATTTTTTCATGGTAGCAATGTCGCGCAAATAACAATTGCTGATATAGGTAAATATATATATATATATATATGTATATGATATATATATAATATATATATATATATAATATTTATATGTATATATAGTATATCTATTATATATTATATAGTATATATATATATAATATAATATATATATTATTATATTATATTATATAGTATAAATATTTTTATATATATATATATATACATATTATATAATAATAGGTATAGTATATATATAGAATTGTTAGTTATATATTATATAACGTAATATGAATAGTGTTTTATTAGTACTATAATATATATATAATATATATACTTGAGTATATATATCATAAAGAGTATTATTTCGTATATATATAAATTATATATATATATATAATATATGATAAATATATATATTATATAGTTAATATTAATATTGATAGTGACTTTAATATGTTTTTCCATATCCCTTCAGATATATTCTTTAATCACTTACACTGATATCTTTCACAGTAAAGAAGAATTATTGTTTACCGCTCGTTAAAGTGGTCCCTTACTTCTAATAGCTATCCTTTCACACACGACATTATCATACGTATTATACTCTACTTTTTCTCCACCTACGTTAAACTCGAGTGCATATAAATAGTTAGTAAGGGTTATTCCCAGCTTGGTCCCAGTCGAGGCCGAAATATATCGCTATATCCAACACTGACGAGACACCCGTGACACATTTCTCTCACGACTCAAATAACGAACACCACACTCACTTCTTGAATCTTTTCCTCTGACTATCTCAAACACCATTCACAATTCACTACCTGCTCGAGATAAACAATTAATAATAGGTGACGTGCAGCACATCAAAAATGCATTATATTATCCATTTTGTCGCAGCTTGTGTCGTTTTCCTCAACTCACATCAAATCTATAACTCCATTCTCTATTGACCAGTCTTATTTATAAACTCCGCTATACTTCCGACTCTTACATTTATTATCAAATTGTAGCACTCATTCTCCACATGATTCATAAACTCATTCTCTCATACCAATCACTCATTCATATTAAAAACTTAAAATTCGTCCTCTCTTCGTTTACCCCTGTCTCTTATTTTCTAATTTCATCAAAACACACAACTCTCTTAACAAATAAAATAGTTACGGTTTTTCATTTTTATTCCCCTATTTTTAGTGTCGGCATATAGAATTCTTTTGCTGCATCACTCTTAGATGCAACTATTTTTTTTTTTTAAAATATTGCTATGTTAAAACAACTTTTTTTATCCCTTTTTGGGTGTCCCACAATTGTCGGAGAGATTGTCCATGTGACGTTATACATATGGAAACTTATGTAGGATCTTATAAACTTTTTATTCACGAGCCAATAGTCTTCAACTACTAGATTATATCTAAGACACAGAGGGATCAAAACAACATCAGTACCCTTCAAAATTCAACAAGACAACTATTGAAAGACAGATACTCTCGAAAGACTTTTAGTTTCACCTTTTATTACCATATTATCACCTATGGAATCCTTTAAAATACATTCTAAACACTTAAATCAGCCTATACCTCACACTTCTTCCTAATCTGCCTACTCTGGATCATCCGTTCCTACTCATTTCACATACCAATACTACGCTAAATGTCCGTGAAAAATCACAGACACTTGTTTGCCAGCTGCTCACCAATGCTACATAATTTACAACTCGAGAGGGAAATTAATTACCATCATACTCACAACCATCAACCTTAACCCTGCCTTATTACACTACGTAATAATACGCAATACAAAACCCCTCCTTTATACACCCTGCCCATTCTATGCTCATAAACTCAAATCTTTACTATACAAGAACTCGTCTTACCGTGACTCTCCTCCACACACAGAGAACCAATCCATTGGAACTCACTATATAATATATGGTTAGGGTACCTATACGCAACTCATGCTCCATATATCAAGCATTCTATCATAAATGACACCAAATTCCTCCTAGTCAATTTTGCCACAAATCATGCGGAAGTCTTTTGCCATCCAGCCCAGATCCTATACTACAAGGAAAAATCTAATCATATAATGCTTGTGCACACACACTAAACGAACAACTCCTGCTCTCACTCGCGTGAAATACTTAACTCACAAAAGCCGAAATCACCAATTGTGGATGCCATTTTATTTGACCTAAATCACGCAGCCCAATCGCAGTTATCACATCTCACCGTCAGCTATTACTAAGTTTGCATCTTCCATTGGAGAAGCTTAGCTACGACACACAGATAGTACCAATGATAGCCTGCGAGCTTCCTACCCTATGGACTAAGAGTACCGTATTCGAACCTAATGATAAACCCTAATATTGCTAACGACATTTCAGCAGAAATTTTTCCATAAAGTAAATTATTAAAATTAAAGTGTTCAAGACTTAATCACATAATAACTATAGGAAAAGATGAGTGATAATATTAATAAATTAATAATAATAAAGTTCATAAATAAATTAATATTAATTATATATCTAATTATATTATATAATATATAAATTATATATATTATATTATATCTATATACAAGCATGTGTATATTGAATGAAGCCATTTTTTTTACGGACTTCAGGTGAATTTTCTTTACTTTTTCACAAAATTATGCCCCAAATCACGTGTCTGGTTCCTTTCACATACCCTGGACTTCTCTCACAAGATAGGAAGCTCCACTAAATTGATCGGGGCTGCAATAACTCAATCATATGAATTAACTGGATCAATCAAAACTAATGTATCCATCAGAGCAAGTTGATGAAAAAAGAACAAAGAATATGCTGATTGAAAAAGTCAATCAAAACCATATCCCATCAAGAAAAGTATGCAATCCATCAGAAGCGAGGTGTAGGCTAAAAAGTCCAAAGATAATTCAGGACATAATGTTATGTATCACGTTGCCACTGTATGATATTTACTTAATTATTTCCCGACAAAAGCTTTAGAATTTATACTGAAACTGGTAATGACGAATTCATAATGGAAACCAACCTTAATTGAGTCTTTTGAGTAATATAAATTATATTTCTTTTGAAAAAATATAAAAATTGTAGATGCTATATGAAACAAGTTTTCATTGAGATTCGACAGTCAACGCGAGACATAGACTCAAAAATTCATTATGATAAGTAGATTTTGCTCTTGATGTCCATTTATTATCGAGTAAAAGAGTGCTACCTGGAAAGAAATATAGTAAGTCAAGGTCTTGTTATAAAGCACTAATCGGACGACTTAACTTGTAGCATAAATTCACGAAAAATGTCCTGGAGGTAAGTTTATATTTAAAATAAAACCGGCACGTATGAAGTTATAGTAAAGTTTTTATTCAATAAAGAAAATACATCACTAACATAATTACTTAACATCTATAATAAATCATATTATTATGCACACATCGATGTTTGTGAAGCTGAAATATCCAATAAAGTAATATTTTAAATATTATATTATTATATATAATTATTATATTTATTTTAATTATTTAATTTATTATTATATAATTATATTATTAATTATATTATTTATAATATTATATTATTTACTCTAGCTTTTCTTTTCTTCTTCATATTTACCTCAAAGAATGGGAAGTTAAGTGTGCGGGAAAGAGCATTATACGACATAAATGAAAAAGCAGTATGAAGAACATGACATAAGAATAAAAGGAATAAGCACAGCCTTACCTGCATCCTCTCAGTACCATTAAATTAGTGAAGAACTCAAATCGCAGTTCACATGATAAAAATAGTCCACCCTTAAAAGTACTTCATGGGATAGCGAGATGGATCCCATCAACTATGGTACGATCTGTACAAAGTGTAAGGGTGTTCAATCTCCTATGGCCCATAGGTGAGCCACATACACCATATCCCCTACACATAATCCCGACCAATTTCACTTCACTTTATACACTCCTTATTCGTTATCTCGCCTCAACCAAACATCACATTTATCTCTCCTTCAAACATTTACGTTTATACTGTCTCAATCCCACTTTTTCTATCGTTCTCACCAGTCCAGCGTGGGTTTTCGCACACCCGCCACTATACTATCCGCTTAATACAACCGACTATCATTTCATTACTTTCACATAGACCATACCTATCCTCAACATACTTTCATTTATTTCATCTATCATTTACTCACCCTTATTCTTTCAACACACACCCACTTCTAATAAGTTCATTCCTCATTTTATTCAATTCTTTCTCCAATACCACCATATCACAGCTCGCCTAAGATTCGATCCTTATACTGAATCATATATTGTGGAAAACTTTATAGATATATACTTTATTCAAGACCATGTAGTCTACTATAATCTAACTGTTAACAATCACAGGTACTACAACATATAACCCTTATAATATGTTATAAGTATACCTTAAGGCATAACACTACTACAAGCTTATAGTCTACTTTTATTACAATTATACACCAACGTAATATTAAATATTTGGACCAATGTCACATACAGTACGCTAGCCATTTACTTTATAGTGTTTTATTTAATTTCTTATATAAATACATCAAGTAAATGTACATCGCTTGCAGTTCCCTTTAAATTTTATCATTTTGCTGCTTGAATATGTTTATAAACTCAGAACTAATTGTTTTGTCTTTCCTTCATTCATATGTTCTTTAGTTTAGTGTAATTGACTAATATTTATGGAGTGGAAAATCGAGTTAGTAATCCATATTACTACTATCATAACAACGTACTTATGATCATACCTCTAATCTTTATATAATTACCACTGATATTATATTCTCGAATATGAACCTACCCTTACTCCATTTTTAACCTAAACACCCTATGCGTCATAAATAACTATTTCTATTCATATCACGTACACTATCTCTACTTTTACTCCACATTTAATCAGTCTCGATATTCTACATAAGACCACCTATTTCGAGCGTCACACTCTAAAACAAAATAAAATGAATCAATTTTGTTATCTTTATGCTTTAAGTGATTAAGGGTAGCTACCCACTATTCCAAATTCAATATACTATTACATTCTACTAACCTAATTTCTATAAATATACTACATTTATTCCTGCAATCTACCCGATCTATCGATCGAATCTTCTATTAAACCCATCCATATACAATTGGAATAACCAATGGAGACATAAACACAATACCCTGTACTTTAAACTCGCTAATTATAACTAAACCATAATATCACCATTTGGTAAACTAACTAGTATAATTTATTCTACTATATAACTACTGCATTCATAATTAGTCCATATATATCATGTTTATAAGTAAATGCACATATATCATGAAAGCCTAACACTCAAATACACTACTAATAATATATCACTAACACCTTTGCCATAACCTTCCCTAATTTTATCTTATAATATAACGCTGTTATGAAAATCTCATAAAACCCTATAATTCTGACTAAATTTAGTTTTACATTCACTTTGCTCATATATTTTATCTCAAATCCATATTTGTTTCATGTAAAGGATATTTGATCCCCACATCTCTCTACACACTCCTAAACGCACCTTGTATTCATAAAAAAGGGAAATAAATAGCGGTCACTCTGGACACATGATTATGAAATAATTACCGACATAAAATACCCGTCCCTAAACTCAATAAAATCTTCATTCCCCTAAATAAGTATTTTACAGTTACCCTTTTTATCTCCCCATTACCCTATTATAGTATAGAGGTACTTAATTTACCTTTACGCTCCTCCAATCCTTTAGGAACTATTACACCCTCAATTAAAATCAGCTTTATATTACACACAACTTCCAAACTCCAATTTACAATATTGACCATCTTACGCCTCCGTTCTGAGATCATATTCCACCAGTTAAATTTCAATCTATATACCTGACAGATTTACGCTATTACTTCAACTTCTCACTCTCATATACCTCTTAACATTACCTATACCTTATGCAAATTAAACTCAATCCCCAAATAATATATATCCTTCTTTGCACACATCCAGCTCACACTACTACATATCACTATAACCTTATTCCATTACTCATGTCAAATATTATGCAAGATTTTCAAAGTGTTCTTTCTACACACCCCCTCACCTCCATTTCATCAGTTACATAAAAACCATCCCATATTTTAAATTTACATATATATCTTAAATATTTGTTTGTAACCTTTAAATTCTCTAATTCTCATTGTAATTTCCCGCTCCTTCCAGAAGAGCTTCATATTCTCCATGTAGTCCCTTCATTACCTCCTTTCAAAACTGTTTTACAATTTGACTTAAATGTTGGACGTTATCTACTCATTATTATCTACTTTTTTATTATATATAAATATATAAGTATAATATATATTATATTAATTATAATAATATATTATATATATAATATATCTAATTAATATTATTAATATTATAATATATTAATATATATAATATTATAAATTATAGTTATAATTTATCTACCTTAAAAAATTAAAACCCACTATTGATATGTCATCACAAAGATAAGATATACCATATTGAATAGAGAATATTACCTAGTACAAATAATGATAACACTTTAAAAGACCACGAAAATGCACCGAGATAGTACCATCTTTCAGAGACCAATAGAAAGTTTAAATTATGTTTATCAAAATAATTTAGTCAATTAAGAATTATTTATGTGAGAGATCCACTATTCTGAAACTCTAGAATATAACACCTCTAGATTTGGAGTGAGATATCCTAAAAGCGAATACAAGAAAAATTTAATCGAAAAGTAATGAATGGGCCCTGCTTTTTGTTATGACTGAAGAAGGTCTAGGAAAATGTGCTGGTATAGTTTTACATTGGAAATGTTATTCATAATGATTATAAAGAAATTGGTGAATGTGATTGAGGTTTTATATGTATGTTGTTTTACAGGTGTTATATTATATATTATTTAATTAACATTCTTTTACGTTTCCCCCAGTCTTTACTCAGGCAAATGGGGTTTAGAGCTAAATGAGAAATAATTAATAAATAAGATAAAATGCTATATACATTATACGTATATTATTACCTCTAAGTTTTTGATTTACCTGCATATCAATATTAGAAAGAATAATACTATTAGTAAATATCTATTTCCTAAGCATCGCTCGAAATTATCGGAGTTTTTATGAGTTTTTCAGCACACCAGGATTTTGTTAAGTGTAGTGGAAAGGGATTCTGACTGGCTTGCCACATCCTGGGCGTTAGTCAGTGTTTAATAATTATCAAGATAAAAGCTGCCTTGATTCAACTTAGTGCGTTACTTGCTGGGATAAAAATTTCTAAGGATATTATAAAAATTTATAATATATAATTCATAAAGTATATATAATTTCAAATATCTAATATCTATAATATATAGTAATATAAAATAAATGTATGATATTAAAGGAGTTAAATTAACTTACATTATTTAAATAAAATGCACGAATTAAATGTTGATAAATTAAATTATGTGGACCACAAAGAATGGGGGTGAGAAATTGTAAAAATATTGTTTATACTGAATAGGAGATGTTTAAGAAATATATTGGAGAGTTTTGGATTAGTGGAATGTTACATAATTCCGTGGGGAACAAGGGAACTCTCATTGGTGGCCAGGACTCTTTAAAGCTTATGTTGATGGGGTGAAAGATGTAAAAGTTAAGAGTATAGGTAAGGTATACTCGTATGCTAGAGAATTCGGTACTCTGTCTAATTTGTTATTGCATATTACATTAGGTTTGTTTGTGGTGCAAATGTGAGTCGAGTATATTATCTTCCATAAGTGCTTGGTAGTAACAGGGTTACGGTGGACGGTGTGTAAAAGAGGAGGGGCTGAAGTTGAATCTGTGTCGTTTATTATAGAGGTGACATTTTGGTGTAGGAGGGGAAGGACCTGGATGTGAAATCATGTTGGATGGGTGCACAATTTTAACTAGATGTCTGATTTTATATTTAGATTATTTTATTCACAAAGGATAAAGTGTACGGCAGCATCCTGAGTGAGTTAGAAAAGTTTGGGTGGCAAGCGTTAAGTCTGGTGAATGTCTCTTAGGGATTAATAGTGATCGAGTGTACTTGTGGAGGCTTGCGATGAGTATGCTATGTAACACTGGTTTTAAGTAAAGCTAAAAGTGTGGAATAGGCTGTACAGATTAAGGGGCATGCTTCAGATGGATAATTGAGATGTGAGCAGTCGTAAATACAATAGATAAATGCAGAAACTGAACAAACGGCTTAGTGAGGTTTTAGGGAGTGGGTGAGAGAAGATGGAGTTGAGTATTTATAATATGAGGTGGCTTTTGATTATATGCATGGAGATGATGAATGAAGTCGGCCGGTCAGCGTATTGTATAGAGCATGTGTATTGAGGAATTCGAGGGAGCGGAACAGCGGCTGGAAGATCAAAGGTAAAGTGGAGTTGAGTCAGTTTAAAAGTGATACTTGACGAGAGTGTTTGAATACATTTGTGGACTTGGAATGGCAAGCGAAAGAAAATGGTGCAAATTAATACACATGGTATGGCGGTTTTGTTGTGTTGGCGTGGTTGTAGGTTCTTTGCCCAGGGATTATGCCCCCAAAACTTAATAATAAAATCTCTGACAATAAGCATACACAGTGAGGATCGCATGGATATGATTTATGTTCATATAGTATTATATATATATATATTATATAGTTAATAATATATAGTATATATATAGTAATATAGTATATACATATATATATTTGAAGAGTGAAGATCTTGATTCTTTTTTGATCCATTGTGACATACCTGGCTGTGGTTTCTTAATACAATCGTCAAATTAAGTTGCTCTCTAATCCTTTGAAGCTTGGCATATTATATACATATTATTATATTATACTTCTATATAGTTTACGTATATATATTTATTTTATTTTATTATATATTATATATTTATATATTATTATATAATATATTACATAGAATTTATATATTATTTATCATAACTATTATTATGATTATCTTAATTTTATTATAAATTGTGTAATATTAAGTACATTGTATTTTATTATTATAGAGCTCAATTAGGGTACTATATATATATATATATAATAATTATATGTATTATAATTAAGTTATTAATATTATATTTAATAGAGTATATTATTATATATATAAATAATATATATATGGAGATATAATTATTTTCGTTCTTTATTTAATAGTATATAGGTATTATTTAATTTATATTATAATTGCATTAATATCATTATTATAAATTATATCAGTTGGGAGCTCCAGCCTATCTTTTTACATACTCCGTGCTCTCTCTCTCGTACATCTCTCTCTCTCATTCCTATCCCAACATTTTCATCTTCTCTCTCTCCCTCTCTTACTCTCTCTCTCTCGTCTTTCTTATTATAATATAATATATTAAATATATTATTTAATTATAGTGCAGAATACTTTAAAGGATACTCAATTATGGCATTGTCCCATTATTTATGATTAAAGACTTGGTGGATTTATTCCAATAAATAGTTTTTTGGGGGGGGGACCGCTTATTTTACCATTTATCTCTGCAGAATTTTTTAATAACTTTATTAACTTTTATTTTTAAATTTTTTCTAGTATTACTAATATTTATTTATATTTTTTAATTAATATTTGTTTTCAACCTTATTTTATGTTAGTCCCTTCAAAATAATTCTACTCTAATTTATAAATCCTCAGTATTCTATATAGAAAATATTATTGATATCTTCATAAAGTATTCACTAAATGATGATATACGAAAACAAATCATATGAGCGATTGGGACCGGGTTCTCATTAATAAAGTGTGTAAAAAGTGTTATTAAAAGTATGGATATTCT
Organism: Trachelipus rathkii; assembly: GCA_015478945.1. Lineage (NCBI taxonomy): Eukaryota > Metazoa > Arthropoda > Malacostraca > Isopoda > Trachelipodidae > Trachelipus > Trachelipus rathkii. Next base: position 18,111 of record JABUQX010051863.1, read on the forward strand.
GCCTTCGATTATATTCAATAATGATTTGAAATAATCCCTGCTACCCATGCTCGTATCTAATAATTCTACAATTTATATTGACCAATTTGAAAAAATAAGAGAATTTTATTTTAACAATATGAACATTCCAATAAAAAAATTGTTTTTAATGAAACCGCCCAAATCACCTCAAACTAGAAATTCCGTGAAGATGTATTATATATAAAAAATATAAATATACATATATACTTCACTTTTTATGCATTATACTTATTTACTACCTCAGCTTTATATTACTGATAATAGCCTATTCCGTAGCTGGTCTAAAATGTAATGTTAGATGGCCGGGTTATACATATATTCACTTACGACACGAATAATTATTATTATATTATACTACATATATAATATATATATATTATATATTATTAGAATTATATAATTAAAATTTATTATCTTAATATATTATATATATATATATAATAATTATATATTATATTATAAATTTGTATTTTTATTAATATTATATAATATTAATAAGTTATTGGTTATATAAACATCTTATCAGTAAATTATTGTGGAATATATATTATTTTCATCATGTATAACCTTTTTGGGAGTCATATATTATTAATTAATTATATTTGTATTATGAATGTATGCTAATAAGCTACTCATATTATGTAGTGTATGTATTGATAGGGTATGGTAGTGATGCTCTAATTATGTATTCGTTATTATTGTATGTAGTATGATAACGTAGTTATGTAAGTTAATGTATGTATTAGTATTGTAATATAGGTTATGTTATGTAGGGTTTATTAATGTAAAATGTAATTTATCTTCTATACAATCACATACATACATACTAATATCTCCAAAATATAATATACATACATACATAACATACATACATAACATACATACATATACTATAAATTAACATCTTAATAATCAATTAGCATACATACATACTTACATACCTACATATTTACATGTACTTACAATACTGTAATGTGATGTATGTATGATATGTATGTATGTATGTAATATGTAGTTGTGTATGTATGTTTATGTTTGATATGTTATTATGTATGTATGTATTAATGTTATGATATGTTGGATATGCTATCATGCAATACATCATAATGCATACCTATGCAATACATACAATGTGTTATATATATAATTATATATACCTATATATTAAATATAAACTATTTATATAACTTTATATAATTATATATTAAATATTAATATCATACATATATTATAATTATATTAAATATATATATTATATATTTAATCGATTCCTGTTTTGAGATTCGATAAAAATAGCATAAGTGTCAACAATAGCGGATAAATATGCAGGCCGGACAAATCGGCCATAACATTTCCGGTAATGAAAAATTGGTCGTTTTTGTGTTCTTTTAAAAATTTTACACGTACAATAAGGCCGATTTGTACCGGTTATACTTTTACGGTTATTTACACATTTTATATTTTTTATGAGTGTTATGACTGTATTTTCTATTTTTCAACTGACCATTTTTGCAATGTTTTATTATTTTCATTTCCTATTTATTCTTATGTTGAATTTATCAATCTAATTTTAAATTTAGCTTCTATATAATTCTTTCATTTTATAATATCTCAACAGGGGTGAAAATATTGTAATTCTTATAATAAATTGGGGGTCAAATAACCCATCATTAATTAATTTATTACTAATATCTATTATTACTTTATATATATTGTATTAATTATTATTTAATTAATATTATTTATTTATTTAATTATAATAATATATAATATTATAATTAAATATAACTATAATTAATAAATAATAATAATATATTAATATATTAAAATAATATATTAAATTAATATTAAGTAATATATATAATATATAAAAATAAATTAAATAATTAATATTAATTATAAATAATAAATATAATATATAATTAAATATAATATATAATATAAAATATAAAAATATATAAGTAATTATATAATATAAATAATAATATATATAAATAATATTATAATAAGAATCATATAAATAATAAATAATGAAGAAATGAATATGAAAATGTATAAATATATAATGACATAATCATAATAAATATAATTAAATAATGATAATCTATTAACTTCAATTCAAAAGAGACTAGTTAACAATATAATAATTAAAAACATGAGAAAATCTTCTCAGATGAACGAATAATTGTGTTTGACTGTTATTCAACTGTTTGTTGTAATATGTAGACTAATTAAAGAAACGTAGGCCTTCCAGATTTTTTAAAATTAAGTTTGATGTACCCTATTATTAGAATAGGAGCTTTTTATGAAGCATGAAGCACGTGATTGGGTTTTTTCTAGTGGATTTTTAATAAGGATTGGGATTGTGTGAAAGAGTAAGACTGTGCGTGTGCTATATAAACTTTGTTTGCTGGTTTGTAGTGGTGGCGGTAGATCAGTGAGCGTATGAGATTGGCACACGTGTATTCTCTTTGCACGCAGTCGTGTTCACATCTCAGTTGGCATGTTTTTGGGTGTTGATAGGTTGGGTTGGTAGTTTGAGTGGATGGAGTGTTTGGTGTTCAGCACGTTGTACATAATTCATTATTTGTAGTATTCATTGTTAGTTGTTCACTTCTAACTATATACACTTTATATAGTTAAATGTTAAATAAATAAATTAATAATTTCAATAAAGACCAAAGCAGATTAGGACTGTCAGTAGCAAAATCTGTGACTGATGCCTATGATAATGGCTTTTGTACACCTGTAAGAGAATAACAATGTTCATAATATATATATATATATATATATTAATATATATATATTAATTATATATTATTATAATATATATATGATATATATATATATAATATATTAATGATAGATATATATATAGGTATTAATAGTATATATTTATATAGTATATATAATTTATAGATGAATATACATATATATATATAGAATGAGATATAGTTAAGAATTATTATTATTATTCGTATATATATATATTATGTAATAGATAGTAAATATGAGGATTCAAATATAATATATTCTGTAATATTTATAGTAGTATATAGCACATTATTCAGTATATTTATCTTTATATAGATTAAGTGCTAAAGTATATAATCGGTAACGTAAGTTAAAGTACATCTTAATGGCTAGTGTGAATAAAAGAATTACTGTATTTATTTAGGATTATGAAATACAGGTAGTGGGTAGGGTGGTCCTATTCGGTAGACTTATTGAGGAAAATAGGATACTAATATAGGTTTTTGCTTATACCTGGGATAATATATACTATTGCTGGGTAATAGTATGCTAGGATAGCGTCAAGTATATTTGATTCAAGATCATCGAAGTAGGCAGTACGGTAGGGATAAGTTTATTGCATATCTTCTAAAGCGGTCTTATAATAAAAATCAGTAGTAAGCTGCTCAGTTCAGTAGGTATAATTAGAATAGTAATAGGATTTAGTACATTACTACTCATGTCAATCGAGGTATTAGTGTGCCAATTTACATAAGGTAGCGGTTTGTAATTTTTAAATGCCATAATAAAAAAAAGGGTGGAAATACTCAGAATAATACTCATCTTACAATATAACCAGATTTCAAAATATAATAATAGTAGTATATAATTAGTATTACTTTTCAGGAAAGATGAGCAATAAAAGTCATAGTTGAAAGTAAGTATGTTCGACGTTTTTGATATATATATAAAGTATGGCAAGTGACAGTATTGATGTTAATGCTGGCAGCAGCCTATTAAAATTGGACTATGTTATTTCGTACTTTACATCCTGGAGAACAATGAAATTTCTTAAAACGGTACGTCTCTGGTAGTGGAGTATAAATAATGCTTCACGCATATCACCTTATGAGAGTACAGGGTGTGTTATGGAGTTATTGGTGGAGGAAAGCACAATGTGTATGCAGAATGTGAAATATTAATATATTTTAAATACCAGAAATTGGGTGTTTTTATGTGGTAGTATGAGACCTTGTGGTGTATTTCAAGAACTTTAAGAAGAAGCCGATATGGGTGGGATTCTTTATTGATAAAAACGATGGCAACTAATTGATCGAATTGGTATAGTCGGGCTCGTTGATTTTAAGAGATTTTGCTTGTAGGATAAGGCTTTGGTTTCTATGGAAATTGATTCGTGTGAGATAGCATCGGTGTGTGTTCAAATGCAGATTGGACAAGTCAGAGGAGTTAAGGGGGAGTTTCGAGTGTAGCATCGTGTGATTAGATGTGGTTATATTTCCAACATGTTGAACACAATTTATCGTATTTATGTGGTGACGCTCTTTATTTATTATTTTTTTTGTTTCAAAGTAACAAATTGTATTTTTTTTGTGTTATCTTATATTATTTTTTAAATCTTAATTGTAGACTACAGGTTCGAACTGTCTTGTGGTTGTAGAAAACGATGGGGCTTGTTTCAGGTGCGTGTTTTTTTTAGGTGATAGGTTTTTGGTCGACAGTTTATATATGCCGTGGAGATTTCATGTTTTATTTCTTTAGTGTTTTAAGTGGATTACTATGGTGAAAATTTTATTTGTGCTCTGTTCTCGATTATTATTATTTCCAGTTGTATTTCATACAGTGTGTTACAGTCCAAGAAATAATCTAATTCATGTTTCATTTTTTGTCGTCAGTTCTGTTTATATTATTATCAGTTATATTATTGGGTTTGGTTGTCTATAAATTTATATTTTTATTTTTTTAATGGTAAATTTTTTTATCTTGGGTTAATGGGCAGGTTGTATACGGTCCAGATCGTGTCTCTATATGATAAATGATTCCATTTTTTTTTTTGTTGTGTGCGGATGAATATTTTTGTATTATTGATACGTGTTTTAATCACTCTGTCATAATAGTAAGGAGTATTTTTTGAGAGTGTTTCGTCTCGCTGGTTTAGAGATGATTTGACGGGAATTTTTTTTGTGTTTCAGCAAAATTTTTAATTTGAAAGAGATTTATAAGTTAAACTGAGTGTTATCCTTTTTTTTTTTGTTTTGAATAATCTTGAAGAGGACAGTGGATGTTATGTGATCGGTTGACTTGCACTATAGAAGTGTTGTGAGTGAAGTTTAGGGTTGTTTAGTGAGTTTTATTATCGAGGAAAAATGTCACAAATTTTTAAGGTGTTTTTTTATTTATCTTGGACTTTAAAATTTGCTTTAATATTTTTATGCTCTTCTGTCGTTCTTAAGTTTTTCATAATACAAGTATTTTCTCTAAAAAGTTGAATTGTTTTTTTTTTTTTTGTTTTTTATAGTTTTTTTATTTTGTTTGTTTTGTTTTATTTTTATTTTAATTTGTTTTTTCATATATGTTTTTTTTCTACGATTTATTCCAAGACATGCCATGACTTACAATGTTTTAATTTTCATTGATATATATTTTATTTTTATTCGTGATATGGTATTATCTTTTTTTTTTTTTTTTTTTTCATAGTTATGTTTTTTAATTGGATTAAAGGTGAAGAGATATTTTAATATTTATCTTATTGTTTTTTTTTTGCTTTGTGTGTTGTTCTTTTGTGTAAGTTTTTTTATATTCTTTTTTATTGCTTTTGTTATTATTCTGAGGCATTGTGTAGTGATTCGTGGTTTTTTTTTCTATTTGTTTTTATTTTTATTTTTATATTTTATAGATTTCTTTAGTTTTCTTTTTATTATTAATCGGCAAGCTTGAGAACAATAATAATGGAAATTGGAGTATTTATGTTCTATAAAAGAGCTACCTTTATATTTACTTTATATCTATATTTTGTTTTATTAATATAGTTTTTGTGTCTTTTTTTTTTTTTTCTTTTTATTTGTGGTTTTTATTTTCATTTTTTTTTTTGTTTTTAAAATTTTATCTAGTTTTTTATTTTTCTATATTTTTTTATTATGTTTTTTTTAACATTATCTTTTTCTTTTATTGAATAAATATTGTTGTGATATTCTTTAATGTCTACATGTTTTTTTTTTTAATTTTTATTTCTCTTCTTTTATATTTTTTTGGTTTTAGTTTGTTTATAGTTTGGTATTTTATGATTGAAGTGAATCTAGTTTAAACTAAACTTGAAGCCATAAAGTAACGACAAACATTTTATATTTTTTTTTTGTTTATTTCTTTGTTTTATTGTTTTTTATTTTTTTTGAGAAATGTGAACTTGCATTTTTTTTTTTTTTTGTGTATTGTTTTTTTTTTTTTGTGTTTTTTGGTGTAAAAGCGTTTTTGTTATTTTTTTTAGTATTAAAACGAATCTATTTTTATAATAATATTAAATTCTCTTATGTATTTTCCTCACACATCGTGTTATTCTTTTATTGAAATGATATTTTTTGCTTCTTACTTTTTATTTTTGATATTTTTTGTTTTTTCTTGCTAAAGTTTTTTTTGTATTATTTAGCTGCAATTTTTTTTAATGATGTTTTTTTATTTATTTTTTTTTCTTTTTATATTTTTTAAGGGTTGGAACCTTTTATGGTTATTGTTTTTATTTTTTTTTTGTTTTTTTTTTTGTTTTTTTATTAGATGTGTTTTCATAAAATAATGGGAAGAATTAATATATCTTTCCTTTGGGCCAATTTTGTGTCATATTCTAAAGGGATTGTTGATGTCCTCTATTGATGACATTAATAGATGTAACGTATTTATCGAAGGGGAAGATCTCGAAAGTTCTCCGCCTATTTTTGTGTATTGAATTGGTTTTAATATTATGTTGATATTTTTAGTGTTTTGTTGAAATCATTTGTTTTATTGAAGATTTGTGAAAGTAGGTTACACATAAAGCTAAAAGTTTAGGTAGGGTTATTTGATACTTGTATTTTTTTTTATAATTTTTTTTTATAATTAGTTTCTTTGTTTTTTTTTCACTTTCATAT
>JABUQX010051863.1:45000-47500 GCA_015478945.1 Trachelipus rathkii
CCCGCATCGGTCTTCAGTCCACCTCACACTTCTTCCCCGTGGATGAGGGTACAGGCTAAAAACTGGTCTTTATGTTCGCCTATAACTGGGCCGCCAATTGTAGGGGATCCTAACCTTTGAGTTAACCGTCGGATGAGGCTATCCTGCACTTTGGTGTATAATCTCGGGCTCTGACGTGAAGTTATGTGGGTTCCGTGCGGTAGACGGGTGGTAAACCGACGTGGGATGCTCTTCCAAGGCCACATCCACAGCCTACCCTACGGAGTGGGGTCCTGGAAGTTGTGTGAGTCTCTGTTTGGTGGCCTGTTATGGGGAGGAGAGCTACCCTAACTTATGAAAAATACGGTTTCCAGTCTACCCTGTTATTTCCTTTTTATGTTTCAATTGTTTTATTAATTGTTATATTTACTCATCTATGGATACGAAGTCTGTTGTTAAACTTCTCTGAAAACTGCTTGTAAAGATAATACATTGTTAAATCAAGGCGTGCACAATTACCAACTGTCGGGCACCCCACATGACCAAACCTCGGTCTCTCCTATTCCTAGACCAGCAGGTGTTTCCGCTTTTATTCCTTCTACTACACCTGAAAGCCCTCTGCGTAGCCTCAGCGATTCACCACCTGGTACGCCATCGACACCCCAGGTGCCCAAACAGTTGGGTATATCTCGAAAAGGGGCCCTCTTCCTAGTATTTCTCATTTATTTACTCTATATACTAGTCTCCCTTCATGAATTCAAGCTGATACATCATTCCCGATATATTACTTATTGTGATCCACTACCTCCAAAGCTCTTAATGAGAAAAGAACCATTATTCTTAGCGATGCACTTTAAAAAAGCTATAGGAGTTGAAGACCCCCAGTCACGTCAATGAGAAATGGCTCCCCTCTCGTTCAAGCTACTTCCCAAAATCAAAGTTCCATCTTGTCATCTTTAACGTCTCTCAGAAACATCCCTCTTATTTCCACTCCTGTTGAAATAAGAAACACATCCAAAGGAACTATTTATTCTTCGGAACAGAAAAACAAAGATATTGCGGTCATTTTAAGAAATCTCCAGCAGAAAAGATTTTCCGTTACAAACGTTTATAGATTCCCCCCCCTTCGGGAATCACCTGATACCCCGAATCCTCGTTTACTGCTGATCTTTAGTACCACTTATTCACATTCAAAGGTGAAAATAGGGTTTACAAGCTATAGTGTTCGTACGTTTATTCCTCGACCCAGACGTTGCTTTAAATGCCAGCGATTTGGTAAACTGTAGGGCCTGGGGGACCGCATGACATATGCCCAGTCTGCAGATAAGAATTTCACATTCCTTGTGAAAACGCATCACACTGCAAAAACTGTGGAGAACCTCACAGTGCCTCTTCCTTAATATTCCCGTCTTACCTATTTGAACAAGAGGTTTTGGAGTTATGTACCATATAAAAATTGAGCAGGAGAGATTCCATACACTATCTTAAAGACAAATATCCCACAAGACAAAGGCAATCTTATACCACAATTTCAGCAGCAACCCTGCCTCCGCGCATTAATCCATTGACACAACTCTATTCCAGTAGAACTCTTCCCCTAAACTCTAGCGAAGCTCAAGCAGTTACTGCAACCTGCCCGCCTGCATTGCCAATATTACCGACTTTAAAATAATACAAAAACAGCCCTTGATCCAATCTAACCTTCAAAATGCCATCAACAACCCTGCTCCGAGTACTAGTTTTCAACCAACCAACAATGAAACTAAGTTGGTTCATCCAATACAAAGCTTGGAGAGCATTTCCTGCCAAAAAATTCTGTTCTATACCCTCCCGATGAGTTCGCAAAACTCACGTAATAGACCTGCATATATCTCCCCTAATTAGTCTCCCACCATTACTTAATTTCCTGAAAAAGATGTTCCTAAACACAAAGAAAAGATTAATCACCAAGCTAAAGATTTTTCGCTAAAATACAAAATTCGAATTTCTAAAGCAAAATACACTGACCCTAGGTGTAAAAAATGCAACTCATAAGAAACCTCTTCATAAGTATATTCCTGAGACAAAGGCAGCGACTTCAGTTGATTGCACCCAAACAATCACAGCTGTTGAACAACCCACCAACCAACTCTCTGACAGCTTACGGGATTATTCCAGCTCTTCTGAATCCTCCTATAACTCTTCTTCCAAATTTCCTACCTCAGCACTCCCTGAAGGATTCTATGCCTTAGCGAATAAAATGGATCATAGTTCCCAAATAGAGTCTGATGTGACGACCCACTATCTCTCTAATGCTTCTTGCGTTCCGAGAGAGATGAATGAAAAACCGTTCAACGCAAGCACCGCAAGCGCTCCAAGCGTTCTAAATCTGCTGGTGTCACGAAAGGGGATCCAGAGGTTCCACATCTTAACCCGAATTGTTCAGTTTTCCAAAATTACCCACCTGATGGCACACTGACAAAGTCTCTAGCGTCAGACCTCCGTAATCCAACGGATCTCATATTGGATCCCAATATCGCAA
>JABUQX010051863.1:52500-67500 GCA_015478945.1 Trachelipus rathkii
CTGCATTAGTCTCGAGAGCAAAAGTTGCCAAAATACCATTTTTTTTACGCTTTGGAGAAGATGTTATTTTTTGTATAAAATTCTTTTAGGGGGTTCGAGCCGACGTTGAAGGGACAGAGGGGACGACAGTCCCTCCCGGTTTCGTCCCCCGGAATAGCGGAGAACCCGACTCTATCCATCGTTCTTGATTACCCCGTGGGTATTTCTCTAGTTTTTTTTTTTAAAAAAATCAACATTTTGGCACCGTGCGAGTGCTCATTCGGAGTAAGGGAACATCTTCGAATTCAAAAAAACTGTAATTTTTCCAATTATTAACAATTTAATTTTTTTAAAAAGCGTTGATTTTTTTATTTTATTTTTAATTTCCGGGGAAAAAGTCTCCTGATTAATAAATCGATATTTATTTTCGTGTAGCTGTTATAATTTTCTAGTTACATGCCTGAACTTTTCCGGGATGCTGACCAATATATATATATAATATATAATATAATATAATATTATATATATATAATATTTATCATATATATATATATATAATATATATATATATATATATATTATTATATACTATTCGTCAAAATTAACGCACCTCTGGCTCATATTGAGCGTTAACAGCGTTACAAAAAGGGCCAGAAACGCTGTGTTAACTTTATTAGGCAAATTAAACATTGCATCATGGAACACAGTATACAACGCATGTAATAATACTTAGGATGTATAGGATTCGCCATGGTCTATAATTAAGGATAAATTACAAACCACTGTAACTCCAGTTTAGCGACTTGGGGTTTAAAGTTATGGCGGGGGCATGCTGAGTACGTGGTCCATTTATCGACTACAATCATGAAAAGGACTGCGCGTCGAGAACACATGATGAGTTTACGGTACAGTTTATCAAAACTCCGCTTGCCGATAGGTTCGGGTACGTGATACCTCGGTCGACAGTTTGGTGTAGAGCACACAACCATTGCATGGGTCGTGGATCGGCACCAAGACATCCAGGATTACGCATGGTGGCCAGGACAGGGCAGACCACGTGCCACGACTAGCGTTGAATTGAGTTTTAAGCGTATGCGGGCCGTTATTAAAAAGAGGGGGGGAAAAAAAAAAAAAAAAAAAAACCGTTCATTTAACAACAGCAAGGCATCTTCAAATACAACTGCAGGAGGTACATGTGACCCGTGTGAGTGATAATACAATATGTAAACGCTTGCGGAACAAAATTTACAGCCAAGGAGACTGGTCATAGGAACACGACACACCAGGGAGCATCGACGGGAGTAGTAATAACCACGGAAGTGCAGCAGTGCTGAAACTGGATTCCAGGACCCCCAGCGTCTTTCCTGAGGCATTTTCCAGGACATACCCTGCGGGAGCTACCTTCCTGTGTACTTTCATGCCCCTGGGGTTCCCCCCAGGGGGTGACCCTTATTCCTGTACTTTCGCCATGTACGTGTGTGAGCGTCTTTATACCTGACCATATGCTCATGTACTTTCATGATCGTTTTTCCCCCTACCCCCTTTGTTTATCCCGCTACTCCCTTTCTTTCAGCTTTTGACGTCACGTTCCTGGATGTATTTTAGGCCTAACCATGTACGTGGCTGCGCCACGTACGTGGTTTCATGAACATGCTCAGAGTTCATGAGTGCTCAAATACCGTTCATAGACCTTTCTATCTTATGACTTCATTACAAGTGTTCATACCGTTCCAGAGTGTGTTTATGCTGTTCGTATGACGTCACTCACTCAGCTACATTCATGAACTTTAATGAGTGCTCATATACCGTCATATACCGTTCTATCCTTTGACGTCACGCTATGAGAGCCCCCAGTGGTCGTGTGTTGCAAGACACACGTCTGCCCGGGGTTTTGCCCGCCGCCAGGGGTCCCGTCCACCTGCAACAGTCGAATTTTCTTTAAAAGTTATTGATATATATATATATATATATATATATATATATATATAATATATAAATATATATTATACTATATAATATATACTATATATATATATATATATATATATTAATTATTAATATATATATAGAGAAATATATAATATATATTATATAATTATATATATATATATATATAATATATATATATATATATAATAATATATATATATATATATATATATATATATATATATATGGTAAAAGTTACTTAACGCCCACACGGAACGGGAGCTCGGATCAAAAAAAAAATTTCACAGGTAGCCTCTATGATACATAAATAGATGTTTTAGGGGCGAAATGAATTTTTTTTCCTGACCTGACTTGATCTGACCTGACCTAACCTAACTTAACCTAACCTACCTTAACCTAACCTAACCTAACCTAACCTAACCTAACCTAACCTAGCCTAACCTAACCTAACCTAATTTCGCCCCCCTTGCTAGCCTTAAAGATCTTGTTCGGTACTCTCACCTCCATATAATATGTGGCTGTGTTCACATACGTTTTTTCCGAATCATCCTCATTGAACATTTCATTATGAGCCGTAGGTTCACCCTCCTCTTCATACATCTGTTTTATAGCTAAAGCAGTGACGTCTTCATCCTTTATTTCATTGTAGAAACGATTATTATCATTCATTGCTTGCCATTCCCTATTTGATGTTTTCACAACATCCTTAGCCACTTTATCTAATACGATTTTCAACATCCCATTATGAATAATGATGTCCTTAGTAGTGCTGATCAGAGTTAGTCCCTTAGCTTTCACTATGTGTTCTATACCTCCTCCGTTTTTCACCAGTCTTATAGCGTATGACTTAGGACCCGTGCACACGAAACTGTCGGCCATGAACTCTGCTCCGATCTCATCAGTTAAATCTATAAACTTGCCTGTAGGCGGAACTTAATCACCGGGACGAGCTATAAATATTCAGCTGTCCGTATCACAGTATAATACACGCTGAACTAGCTAGTCCATAAGGTTATATAAATTCACTCTTGCGTAAGCTGTGGTATATGCAGCAATGGGAATATTCTTTGATTTAGATGTGTGATCAGCATACTTTGTGTATCGTACAGAAACTATATGCTTCTGGCCCGCCACAGTGATATTGAGAATCTCAAGATCAACTCTTTGGGTCAGGGCCCATACCTCGGCATCTCTATTGCATATAATGTCCTAGTTACAGGGCGAATTTTCGGCAAATTTCCCCCATAATGAATTAAGAACAGTTGCATGTATCGCATTACAATGGTTGCTTTTGATCTTATCTTTATCAAGTTTCACTCCCTCAATTCTTTCAAACTCGGCTATGAAAAGATCTTGCTCCTCATCAGTGAGTGGACTTACGTCGTCTTTGTCGGAAAATCCTGAGGCTTCAGTTTTCCATTGTAGAAACTTTATTACATATTCTGTAAACATATCAGACATAGGTGTAAATGTCCAAATCTCGAAAATTTTAGTGATTTTATACCTTTTTCAACCGCTAGTTTCAGTTCAGGGGATGTATACACACCCGAAATCTCTCGTTGTTTTTCGGTGTGATGGCATAAACCCTCGTAACCTTTCTCTGTACAAGTACGGCAAAGGGTAAAGATCAGGCGGTTTTCGTATCTACCAGGCAGAACTGGAATGTATAATTCCTGTGGAGGGAGAACATTCACATACGCTACTTCAAAATATGTGGTCTCCATGTATTCGATATACCTATCGATTGAAGGGAGTTTATCACCTACAAGTTTGGTGGGAATCCCCGTAGGGAACTCCATGGCTTTCTGGACAGAGGGATAGAGTGAAGTGAAGTCGAGATAGTAAATCTTCACCTTACCAACGGTCGAGGGGTAATAGTAAACAAACGGCTCTGTACCACCGTACAGAGCATCAGCTATACACAACCGATTATTGGCTATACCTCCATCTACTTAATTCACGTATTTTCCTAAATTCATAGTTTTTTCCTCACCTCCCCTTTGTTACAGTCACAGTGCCCTCCTTCCGCATTGCTTCCCATTCACATTCCCACACTCTCACAACTTCATAACCTGCTCTTTTATACGAAGCTTCTTGCAGCATGGCCATTCTATAAAGATCAAGACTTGATGTTTTATCTAGATTTTTGTGACCTTTCTCACAGTTCTGATGACCGTGCCACATACATCCGTGAAACAATACACAATCTTTTTCACAGCTACAATGCCCATACCTCTCCATCGTTGTTCGTTCCTGTACTTCAAATCACCATCTACTCTAAGCGCTCTCGGACCTATGAAAGCCTCGCCATCGATAGCCATGAACTCGCTAACCGGTACCTCAGCATACCCGTCAGGCTGAAGACATTTATTCTTAATTTTAAATACTCGCTCACCCCCATTCCTAGCATGCGTAATATTTTGTCCCGTATACATCTCCATGAACTCGAAGCACCTAATCCCCTCGTATGAATAGTTCTTCCCCCTCCCCTCCCTATATGCGCTATAATATTAGCCGGCATAAATCTAGTTTTAAATACTCTGAAACACAATGAAGCTATCGTACAGCAATCATCAAGACAATCTATTTTATACGTGTTACGGAATATTCCTCTAAACCTTTCAAAACAACGTCTTAGAATGTCAACGTCTTGTACACAGTACTTCATACATTCTGATTTAATATCGTATCTCTATTCTCATAACTGCACCACCATTCATCAAAATCTTTTTTCTCACTTTCGCTCATCAGATCAACTTCAAACATTGTTCTATCAGGAATAGGTCCTATATAATTTATAATGTCCAAGGTAAGGAATCTGTATGGGATGAATCCTTTTGCTAGATTACCCGCTATCCCCATACATTTAGGTAGTTTTTTCAAAGCCCAGGGCATGTATAATAATGTATCTTTGAAATAAACATTATGCTGGCTGGTCAATGTGATAATTTTTGTGCCTTCCTTTATAGGGTTAGTCGATATTGAACTTGCCCAGGGTCTAGCTAGCAGTTTGCTGAAGACAAACTGCGTGTCAAACTTTGACCCATTATGAGCGGCCACTATTATTGTATCTTTTTTATGTTTTGAAGCGAAGAGGGCTAGATATTCTATAAATTTATCTACTGGACATTTGCCATATTCATCCGTGGACGCTAAATCTAGACGAAAAATTTCCATACGTTTTACCCCACAATTTTCACATTTATTCTCATTTACCAGTTCCTTATTGCTGAATTTATAAAAAATCAACATGCTCACTAACAAATAAGAAATCATGTCAACTATAGCTTTCCCATTCTCATCCACTCTAGCTTATGATTATAGGTCTCTATATCATAATAGATCGTGTACACATTCTTTTCATCCTTATTTACTTTCAGTTTTTTCATGAAACATTTGTCTACCATTGTCAGGATTATACTTCTCACAACAAACCGTACAATATATATTCTTACAATCATACTATTTTTTGCCGTACTTATCAGCTGTATACAATGTGTCGCAGTCTTTACATATTTTTACTTTCACACACACCTTTTTTTGAAGAAGTTTAAAACACACTTCATTGTAGAATTTTCTATTACATTTACTACAATGTCTAAAAGGGACCGGATTATTTAGATTAGCCTTACATTTATGCGCGAAGCACTGTCCAAATCTATACTCTTTACAATCATCCCTTAAATGTACAGCCATATTATCTACAAAACTATAACATTGAGGACAGAG
The DNA here is from genome assembly GCA_015478945.1 of Trachelipus rathkii. NCBI lineage: Eukaryota > Metazoa > Arthropoda > Malacostraca > Isopoda > Trachelipodidae > Trachelipus > Trachelipus rathkii. The sequence continues at coordinate 58,159 of JABUQX010051863.1, forward strand.
TACGGGGGACTTAATACCTTCAGCATTACCAATAGATAATTTAATAGAGTTGGGTCTGGGGAAAGGATAGTAGAAATGGGTTGTGGCGGCATCAAAACCTATTATATAAAGTGGTTTATCCCAATCATTCTCTCTCGTGGTTTATACATTACGTGCTTTTCACCGAAACGATCGTTATTGTACACAAAAAGTCTGCAATCTGGGGATAAAGGCTCTGTATACTCTAGACCACACCATTTAGCTATATCCTCTCCTAAGATAGCTACAGTACTGCTGTGTACACCACGCGCAATAACTGCGGGATCAGCGGTAATAAGTTTATGACAAACGGCTATAGCTCTAAACTCACAACCTACCTTATCTACTTCGTGTGTATCATCACAGAATCTCATATGTCTTTTGATAATGTGTCCATTCACAAAACTAACCATACCTGGAAGCAAGGGGGTCTTGGCCCTGTGGGTTATGGAAAACTTGATCCTCTGCTACAAAGTCACTGAAAGTAGCTTTATCCCCTCATTGGAAAGCTGTCACCAATCTTTATAATCTTTATATTTTTGATAATGTGTCCATTCGCAAAACTAACCATACCTGGAAGCAAGGGGCCTTGGCACTAAACCATACCTGGAAGCAAGGGGCCTTGGCCCTGTGGGTTATGTAAAACTTGAATCTCTGCTACAAAGTCACTGAAAGTAGCTTTATCCCCTGATTGGAAAGGTGTCACCAATCTTTCTGTTAAATAAGGAATTAAATCTACCATATTCATTTTCGCATAAGGGATGTTCACATGATACGATCTACCATCTCTATCATAGAATGTAAACCAAACCCTTACCTTGTACTGGTTATGCGCCACATCGTGTTTTAAATACTCGATGATATCGTGAATCACCCTCATGAATTCATCCCCTAAATCCAACCCCTCCTTAAACACCCTGTCCGTATTTACATGTATGTTATAATTATGGACATCAACAATGCCAGAGAGAGTTGCGAATGCACATTTCTTTACCTCCGTTACCTCTGCTGTGAAATCGCTTTCATCATCATCACCTCCCTCCCTCCCCTCCTCCGTTCCTGTGGTACAACTTCTGTTTGCTGACGATTGTTACCTCTATCCTGTAAAAGCGGAATCAGTCATGAATATTATGTTCATACATAATATTTTTGCTGTTATATTCAGTAATACATATTTCATCACGTATATGACAAAAATGTGCAACGAATCTTAGTAGTCGTAGGGGGAACAGTCTCTGAAATACATGGGACAGGGTTAACATCTACATCCATTGGGTTGGAGGGTATAATATCATCATAATCCACAGACTCATCTGCATTAGATGGGCCGGGTCTAACATAGACGATTTCTGAAGCGTGTCTTTTATTAAATGCCTGCTCATCCTCTTTCTCGTTTATAACCGCATGGCGTTTTAGACCCTTGATCATCTGTTAAGATCAATTATATACTATATTTATATATATATATATATATATATAGGATATATATATATTATATATAATATATATATATTATATAATATAGATTATAATATATATATAATATATATATAATATATACTATATATAGTGGAATGGGTAGAATGTCCAGGCACTTAAGAATTGGGCAAATGCCCTGGGCATTTATGTGGGCATTTGTTCAATTTGGGCATTTTAGAGGGCATTTATACTTTTATTATATTATATATATATATATATATAATATAATATATATTATATTATATTATTATATTTATTATACATATATTATATATTTATATATATAATATATACTTATAATATATATATATATATATATATATATATATATATATATATATATATATATATATATATATTAATAAACTGCTAAAATAAAAACCACAGTTAATACAAATTATGATAAAACCCCTAATAATTTATATTTATATTACTATTTAAAAATATACGTACTTAACGGACAAACTGGCAAAATGGTTAAATGCTCAATTTACCCCCCTCATAGGTAAAATTTCACCTTCCCATATTAAAAATAGTCAAAATTTCATATCTGACCTTAACGAAGCCCAATTACAAAACCTTAATTTTTTTAGTGTGGATGTGACCTCATTGTTTACGAATGTTCCGGTTCATCAAACTTTGGATTGGCTACAATCATTTGTTGAGGAAAATAACATTTCTTTCGACTTACCGTTTGATATCTTAAAAAAACTCACATTACTCCTGATTGAACATAACTATTTCTACTTTGAGAATAATTATTATAAGCAAAAATTTGGCCTTCCAATGGGTTCTCCGTTGTCCCCCACCATCAGTGGGATTTTTATGGAATTATTTGAAATTAAATATATCTTCAACGATCCCAATTACTCTAACATTTTTTGGCGAAGATATGTCGATGATGTGTTTGTGTCACTGCCCCCTCATCTTAGTCCCATCACCCTCTTAGACCACATTAATGGAAAGATTCCGTCCATAAAATTCACTATTGAATACCCTGTTAATAACTCAATCCCTTTTCTTGATGTTTTTATAGAAGTTGACCAAACCCTCCAAACTTACACCACCTCTATATACAAAAAACCCATGCATGTAAACTCATATATCGATTGGTTTTCCCTACATTCGCCCTCTACAAAATTAGCTGTACTAACTTCCCATATTATTAGAGCATTTAGAATCTGTAGTCCTTCAAAAATAGACCAAGAACTCAACAATATTAAGAACATTTTTTCATCGCTACATTATCCAGTGAAAATATTTTTCAAATCTCTTAATAAAGCTAAAAAAAACCTTTTATACCGTTAATAATAATACTCCTCCTACAACCCCCATTCACTATGTCAATATACCAACAAATAATCATGGTCATTACAAAAAGTTACTACCTAAAAACATAAAACCTGTCAAAAATATCACTAATCTGAGATCGTTTCTACACCAACCAACCCTCCAAAATATACCTCCATCAATGCCCATACCATGTACATACAAGATTGAGTGCAAAGATTGTAATCAATTCATATATAAGAGGAACCTTCGAATAGAACGCAGAATAGACAAACAACAAGGGGATTTGGAAAAAGGGTACTAAATAGTTCCATGCTCTCGTCAAAACATAGAACATCTTAAAAATCATCAGCATCAATACTTTGAACCACAATATCGATTCAAGAGGAAAATAACCATGGCATCCAATACACCTTATGTTGGAGCGTGCGTAGTTTAATACAGGACCTCATTTGGAACTTTTGATGTGAATATTAAAATTGACAGTAATTACATTTTGGGTGGAACTGGTTACCTGAAAAATGCGAATGAAATAGGCTAGTTATGAAACGACAAATTATAAATACAAACCTACCAACATTCCTCTCGCTCCACTATTGATACTCATTAAGAACAGTCAGTTGTCGGCTGTGTTTTGGAGAGTTGGAGGATAGTGCTGAGTGAAGCATAGAAAGGCTTCTCGGCCGTTTTAGAAATGTACAATTAAATAAAATTCAGCCCTTAATTCTTAATCCCATTAAATAATCCCTTTAAATGGCGTAGATGTGGTATAGGAATATACAAATAAATTATTAGGGTTTTTATCATAAATAATATATAATATATATAATTAGGGATGGGCCCGGATATGCCCGGCAACTATCCGGAGCCGGCTATACGGCCATGTTTTTGACTTCGGTATCTCCGGCCGGATATCAGATTGTTATCCGGCCGGATACCGGATAATCAAAAACCCTAGTAGGTTCTTCCTCGTTTTGGGAAATATTCCAAATAAATGAAAAATATAAGTAATAGTATATTATATAGTATATATATATATAATATATATCATATATATTATATAATATAATATATTATAGTATATATATATATATTATATATTATTATTTATCTATATATTATAGTTAATATATATAATATTATTAGTAATTATTATTTTTTATTTTAACTGTTTAGAAAAAATTTTTCTCGCATGTTGGGTACCAATGTATATTATTTTATTCAGTCATTACATACAATTTATCTTCAATTTGGTGGTGACACGTTTCATAAATTAATAAATTATATGGTAAGATTAAATATATTATAATAATATATTATAAAATATTAAAATATATGGTAAAAAATATGATATTTATAATAGAATTAAGCTACCAAGACATGTTAATGCAATTATTACCACCACAATTTTATTCTCCCGTTTAAGTATTGTAATTACAAAATAGTAATTACCACTGCTTTTTAACGTGTTTTAAGCATTGTATTGTTTATCATTATTTGTGCGGACTTTCTCATTTGTTATTAAATAAAAAAAAAGCACGAATTTTATTCTCAATGTTACCCGCCTTCCAGTGATAAATATAAAATCAGAGCAAATGTCAGGGCAAAAACTTGATAAAATGCAATGTTGAAAATAAATATACGTCTGCTTATTAAGAAAAAGTGTGCTACGATAAATGGCAATTTTCAATTATACTTTATAGGACAATCGAAGAACTAAAAATTATCGATATTGAGAAATCGGTCGATAATAGTAACACCAATATCATTTATATTGATTGATAAATTTTAATCAGAAATAAAAGAAACCTTTTAAAAACGTGATACTTTATAGAAAGAAAAAAAAACAAAAAAACAAAGGATCTTCACTGAGGAACTATCAAACATATTCAGATGGCCAACGTGTAAAAATTTTTTGTGGACTATAAATTTTGGTATTCCACTGAAACTCCACAATTTTTTTTGTAAGTCCTCTAACTGCGGAATGAAATAGGCTTCCGCTAAATGCAATTCCACAACATTTTTCAAAATATGCAAAATTGCAATTCCTCAATTTATTTTGGTAATTCCACATTGCGGGATTGGCGGAACCTTAAATTGCGGAACGTCCACCTCTGATATATATATATATATATATATATATTATATATATATATATATATATATATATATAATAATATTATATATAATATATATATATATATCAGTAACAAATTTAGAAGCTAACACAAGCTCACAGTTCGTAAAATGGTAAGAACAATTAAACTCCCTTATTGGGGTTTCGAACCCGCCCCTCAGCAGTTATATGCCAAGCGTGTACCACTAGACCAACGAGAGGCTACAAAGGAAAATCTACCATTTTCCTCTGAAAGATTACTATCTTTCCCAGAAGAATAAGGCAAGTCCATCTTGACAGTGACCCTGGCAGATCTCCCCGCCCCACTCGGGTCAAGGGTCAACAGGGTGCTACTCGGGGAGTAACGGTATCAAGTAACAAATTTAGAACTGCTAACAACGCTCACAGTTCGTAAAATGGTAAGAACAATTAAACAACTCCCCTATTGGGTTTCGAACCCGCACCCATCGCAGTTAGTATGCCAAGCGTGTTACCCCTAGACCAACGAGAGGCATAGAGTACAGGCACGAAAGGAAATCTAAATTCATTTTCTCTGAAAGATTACTATCTTTCCAGAAGAATAAGCAAGTCAATCTTGAAAGTGACCTCTGGCAGATCTCCCCTGCCCCCACTCGGGTCAGGGTCACACAGGGTGCTACTCGGGAGTAACGGTATCAGTAACAAATTTAGAACTGCTAAGCAAGCTCATCATTCGTAAAAATGGTAAGAACAATTAAACTCCCCCTTATTGGGTTCCGAACCCGCACCCTCGCAGTAAGTATGCCAAGCGTGTTACCACTAAACCAACGAGAGGCTAAAATGGAAATCTACCATTTTCTTCACTGAAAGATACTATCTTCCAGAGAATAAGGAAGTCAATCTTGACAGTGACCTCTGGCAGATCCCCGCCCCCACTCGGGCCAAGGGTCACACAGGGTGCTACTCGGGGAGTAACGGTATCAGTAACAAATTGAACTGCTAACAACGCTCACAGTCTTATTCTTCTGGGAACGATATTAATCTTTTTGAAAGGAAAAATGGGTAGATTTCCTTTTAAGCTCGTCGTTGGTCTAGTGGTAACACGCTTGGCATAGCTAACTGCGAGGGTGCGGGTTCGGAAACCAAATAAGGGGAGTTTAATTGTTCTTACCATTTTACGAAACTGTGAGCGTTGTTTAGGCAGTTTCTTAAATTTGTTACTGATACCGTTATTCCCCGAGTAGCACCCTGTGTGATCCTTGACCCGAGTGGGGGCGAAGATCTGCAGAGGTCACTGGTCAAGATTGACTTGCCTTATTCTTCTGGGAAGAAGTAATCTTTCAGAGGAAAAATGGTAGATTTCCTTTAGCCTCTCGTTGGTCTAGTGGTAACACGCCTGGCATACTAAACTGCGAGGGTGCGGGTTGAAACCCAATAAGGGGAGTTTAATTGTTCTTACAATTTTACGAACTGTGAGCGTTGTTAGCAGTTCTAAAAATTTGTTACTGATACCGTTACTCCCGAGTAGCACCCTGTGTGACCCTTGACCCGAATGGGGGGGGGAGATCTTCCAGAGGTCACTGTCAAGATTGAACTTGCCTTATTCTTCTGGAAAGATAGTAATCTTTCAGAGAAGGGTAAGATTTCCTTTTTAGCCTCTCGTTTGGTCTAGTGGTAACAAACGCTTGGCATACTAACTGCGAAGGTGCGGGTTCAAACCCAATAAGGGGAGTTTAATTGTTCTTACCATATATATAATAATAATATATATATATATATAATATATATATAATATATATATACTAATATATATATATATATATATATATATATATAATATATATAAAATATATATATCAGGTCAGCCTCCAGATTAGATGTTCCATGTATGTAAAAAAAAACTAGGATAGCTACCAAAACACTGAATACATTTTTGAAATCAGCCCACATTGTAGGAGGAAAATGAAGGAGAAATAAAAAAAAAGTGATAAAAAAAAGAATAAATAAATAAGTTTTCATGTACGATAATTCTCTCGAGTTACCCCAAATTTTCGCGTCCAAAGTCATGAGTCCCTGCAATATTTTTCTTTTCAATGTAAAAAATTAAGGCGAACAATACGCGCACTGCGCCGCACAACAAACACACACACACACACACCACACACACACACACACACACACACCCATACCTCTATGATAGAAGATGGTTCTAGAGAATAAATTTTTTTTGATGACCTGACCTGACCTAACCTAAACTATATGAAATTAATTTTTTTAATTAATTTACTTAAATTTTTATTTTTTATTTTTGCCATTATTTTTTAGTTTCCCCTAAGTATTGAAAATTATAGGAAACAGTTTTTTTTATTAATGGGTACTTGTTAATTAAGTTTGGAAACGTTACGATTAATTATTATACTTTTGGGAGTTATTTATTATAATATTTTTAATTTTTTTTAGTTCTTGCATTACAATGTACGCTGAATTCAAAAAAATATTAATTAAGTTTTTTATGTAGATATAGTGTTTTTTTTTTTAGATACAGGGGGCACCTAAACTAGTGAGACTGGCCAAACATATATATTATATAAATTATATATATATTATATATATATATATATATATATATATATATATATATATATAATATATAATATAAATATATATATATATTATATATAATATATATATATATATATATATATATTATATATTATATATATATATAATAATATAATAATATATATATATATATATATATATAACCCGGTATGCGTCGGGCGGGGTGACGTTGGCCATTTTAAGTTATAACTTCGTCTCCCCACTTTCCCCTAAATACACTTTTTTGATTTTTTTTTTCTGAAAAGCAAGGCCCTATAGTATATAAGGTCATAAGCACACAAAAATATAATTAATTCTAATAATCAGTTTTATTAAAAAGTTTAAATAAAACTCATTTAGACTCAGTTTGAAGGGGTGAATCGGACCACCATTGTGGGTGAATTGGGCCACTTTTTAAATTCCTCTTTTATGTATAAATTCAATTTTATATTTATTTTTTCTTAAATATATAAAAGTAATTATAATAAAATTAGTAATAAGTAATTAAAATTTCAAATAATGATAAATAAAAATAAGAAAAAAATGTGTGGTGGTCCAATTCACCCCATTCGTGGGACAAATTTTTGACACTTTTGAATTCATATTTCCATATAAATTTCATTTTTTATTTTAGTTATTAAGCTGTTACAAGTAACTGTGTATTATATTAAATTAGCTATACATAATAAAATAAAAATGTAAATAATAATAGGCTACATAAAATAAGAATAACAAAGGGGCCCATTCACCCCATCATCAATTTTTATGGGGGGGGGGATGAATCGGGACAAGTGAGGCCCAGCGATTTAACCACTATTGCATTGTTTGGAACAAAAATTTAGTTTGCCAGTTAAAAGCTAACAGAATCAACTGTATACACTGAAAAATATACAATTACAAATCTGTCCATAAAACTTTTTCCCATTTTTAAAATAAAGTTTAAAAAAAAACTCGCATTTTTCAATGTGAAATTCTATTTAAGGACATTTTAAACACTAATTTTATTATATTTTTAAAAAATATAAAAACTCTCTAGAATTAAAGATAATCTAGAAGAAAGTTGTAATACTACCACGAGAGCAAAAAAAAAATTTTTTTTTTATTAGTCACCCCGCCTGACGCCTATATAACAGACTGCGGATATATTCCGGTATCCGGCTAAAATTCCACTAAATCCGAATATCTGGCGCGGAATCCGGTACTTCCAGCCGGATATCCGGTTATCCGGCTAATTCACTAATTCACTTCCGGCCCATCCTAATTATATATATATATAATATATATATATATATATATATACGTATATTATATATATAAATATATATATATATAATATATATAATATATTATATATATATATTATATATATATATATATAATATATATTATATATATATCAATTTTATATGAGGGGTTATGAAAATTAGAAAGTGGGGAGAAGGATAATGTGTTAGAAATGATGGAGAATGGGAGATGAGTGGATGAGTCCCACTATTAATAATGCGATGATTTTGGTTTTGTACTGTGAACTGAGAGAGTTGAGAGGATTGGTAGAGAGATTTGGTAGGGTGTGTAAAAGGAGGGGTTTGAAAGTAAACGTAGATAAGAGTAAGGTTATGGTTGTGAGTGAGGACAGTCCTCATTGTGAAGTTATGTTAGGTGGTGAGCAGCTAAAACAAGTGTTTGAGTTTAAATATTTAGGGTATATGTTGGATGAGAAGGGAACGAATGATGCAGAGTGTAGTAGGAAAGTTGTGAATGGCAGGAAGGTGGCTGGTGCAAATAAATCGTTGATGAATGTAAAGAGACTAAGTCTTGAGTGCGCTAGGGTCTTACATGAGGGTATGTTGTTACCTGTG
>JABUQX010051863.1:90000-92500 GCA_015478945.1 Trachelipus rathkii
AGATTGTTGAAGTATGTGTTGGATGTTAGATCAGTTAGGGTTTAGAATGGATTACGGATCATTATGTTGTTTCTATGTAAATTTAAATTAGTGGGGCTTGGATGGAGAGAAGGTGATACGAAAGGAAGTAGTAAAATTAAGAGTGAGAAGTAAGTGAACAAGGTAATAAGGATAAGTATTAAGAGCGCTCCTAGTAAAACGGTTGAATGTGAACAGGTTGATACTGAACAAATCTGGGGGCAAAGAGGAAGCAATTGTTAGTAGTGAAAAGGAAGTGTGTGGATGTGCTAAAGTAAAGTAAGAATGTTAGCAATGAGTGGTGGAATGAAAGGGGATGAAAGCGGTTAAAGGTAAAAAGAAGCGTGGTTGAATGTACTAAAAAGCAAATGATGAAGACTCAAAAGAAAAATGCTTGGAATTATAAGGAGGAAAAAGAAATACTAAAAGGTGCATACGTAGGAGAAAAGAAGAGGTAAATGAACAGTTTGGAAGGAGGATGAATGGGGACTTACAAGGGAATAGGAAGCTCTTCTGGAAGGAAGCGCGAAAGGTTAAGAATGAGAATAAGGGGAATCTGCTTAGAATAATGAATGAATAGGGATGGTGCTTGTAACTGATGAAGTAGGTGTGAGATGGAGTATTGAAAGAACACTTTCGAGAATTGCACATATTAAAGTAATGAAGGGTGATAGTGGAAGTTGTGGGTTGAATGGTGCAAGAGGAATAGGTAATTTTGGGGATGAGGTTATTAGTAAGGAGGAGGTAATGGGTAGAGTGAAAAAGTTGAAGAATGGGAAATCTGCAGGTATAGATGAAATTACTGGTGAAATGATCAAGAACGGAGGCGAGATGGTGATTGATTGGATTTGGAAGTTATGTAATAAAGCGTTTATGGAGGGTATAGTTCCAAGGGATTGGAGGAAGCGGTAATAGTACCTTATATAAGGGTAAGGGAGAAAAAGGGGACTGTAGAAATTATAGGGGAATAAGTTTACTGGAGTGGTGTAGGGAAGGTATATGCTGTTTTTGGTCGAAAAGAGCGTTCGAGTACTGAAGACTGATTGCGTGAAGAAAAGTGCGTTTAGGAGTGGTAGAGGATGTGGTGGATCAATCTTTACATTGAAACAATGATTGAGAAAATGAGGGAGAAGAAGAATAAATTTATTTAGGTTTTATGGATTTGCAACAGGCGTATGATAGAGTTAATAGGGAAGCTCTATGGCAGGTGTTAGTGATATATGGTGTTGGTGGTACGCTTAGGATGGAATCAAAAGTATGTATGACGATAGTGAGAGCGTGTGTAGATAAAGGTGTCAATGGGTGATTGTTTAGCGGATTAAATAGCCGATAAGACGGGTTTGTTATGTCTCCTTGTTATTCAAATTTGTATATGAGGGGTTTATGAATAGAATTCGAGTGGGGGTGGCAGGAAATGGTGTTAGATATGGTGGAGAACGGAGATGAGTGGAGGGTGCCCCTACCTATTATATGCGGATGATTTGGTTTGTGTGCGAATCTTGAAGAGAGTTTGAGAGGATTAGTATAGAGTTTGGCAGGGTGTGTAAAGGAGGGGCTTGAAAGTAAACGTGGATAAGAGTAAGGTATGGTTGTGAGTGAGGATAGCTCTCAGTGTGAAGTTATGTTAGATGTGAGCACTCGAACAAGTGGTCTGGTTTAAAATTATTTAGGGTATATTTGGATGAAGAAGAACGGACGATGCAGAGTGTAGTAGGAAAGTTTGTGAAATGGCAGAAAGGTGGCTGGTGCAATTAAATCGCTTGGTGAATGTAAAGGGTATAAGTAATTGAGTTGTGCAGTTTACATGAGGGTATGTTTGCTAACACCTGTTATTGTATAGTAGTGAGACTATGGTCTGGAATAAGAAGTATAGATCTAAAGTTGAAATGTGTTCAGATGACAATCTTAGGGTGTGCTAGGTGTCGAGAAGAATTGATAAAGTGAGGAATGAACTTTTTAGAGAGTGGTTGTGGTGTGAAGAAAGGGGTAATGGAGAGAATAAATGAAAGTTATGTTTGAGATGGTTTGGTTCATATGGAAAGGATAATGATAGTCGGTGTGGTTAAGCGGATGTATAGTGCGAGTTGTGTTGGATCAATCGACCGGCTGGGAAGCCGAAGAAAAAGTGGATTGAGTCAGTAAACGAATGTTTGCAGGAGAGAAATGTGAGTTTGGCAAGAGGCGAGAAAAAGGTGTTAACAGATGAAGGCGGGGGATTGTGAAGGGGGATGGTTGTGGCCCAACTGGGCCAGGGGATGACCCTTACATTGACGATCCTACCATAGTGAGGGTCCATCGCTGTCCATGAAGCTCTAGGGTGATTTTTCTGACTGCGATGAGTTCTCACAAAAAGATAAAGAGGGCGGTAAAGCTGGGCTTTCTTTCGACTCGGGTCATGTTCTTCTACTAGCTTTTTCTTTTCCGATGCTCGTTACGCACCTTACTCCTATTCTTTGGGAAAATAGAATTTAAGATAAAGGAA
>JABUQX010051863.1:97500-100000 GCA_015478945.1 Trachelipus rathkii
GAATTTTCGACTCCGACTTCCGACCCTGGAAAATTGCACCGACTCCACAACTTCCGACTATATGAAGTATTATAGGAACTGCCAATGTGAATTTATTTTACAAGCATACCTTTTAAAGTAAATAAATCATTGGTGATTGCTATAACTGCTCCATTATTATTATTATTATTATTATATTATTATTATTATTATTATTATATATATTATTATATTATTATTATTATTATTATTATTATTATTATTATTATTATTATATTAGGCTCATGTCTGTTATCTGCTTCCAGTTAAGCTTAAGTCAATTTTTTTTAAAACCTACGTTATCGAACAAAATGTACAATGCGCTCATAGTGCCAGAAACGTGTTTTTTTAAACAATGCAAAGTAAAATAAATTATAAATATAAAAATAAATTACGTTAAGTGAGGTTATGATACGTTAAGTAAGGTTATGTTTAGTTACGTTAGTTTACATAGATTTAAACTTTTTTTTTAATATTTTTAAAGTTGTGAAGCTGTTTTGTTACTATAGTTTAAATTCGACTCCACATTTTTATTTCACTTTTATGAAATGTGTTCCAATCCATGCAATGATATATGTATATGGAGGTGGAGGCAGATAAACGACATGATCCTATTATTATTATTATTATTATCATTATCATTATCATTATTATTATTATTATTATTATTATTATTATTATTATTATTATTATTATTATTATTATTATTATTATTATTATTATTATTTTCTCCTCAGTTTTTGCCTTCTTTGTTCAATGAGCTATTTAAAAATTTAAAAAACATAAAAAACGCGTAAAAGCTCATTATATTTTCATGTGTAAAATTTGATTTGCTTCGAACCTGCTTTTCGAATTTAAAAGTGGATTAACAATGTGACACACACACACACCTACGCACACACACACACATATATATAAATATATATATAATATTATATATATATATATATATATATATATATATATATATTATATATATATTATATATATATATATATATATATATATATAATATAATATAGGCAAATTTGTCAAGAAATGTACTGTGACTAGTGAGGATATAGTCAACCACCTCACAAGGATAGCGTAAAAACCAAGAACCTCCTAAGTTTCCTGATCAACAAACTGGTATAACTAATGAAAAATTAATTAGGTTAAGTTAGGTAGGTTAGGTTAAGGTTTAGGTTAGGCTATGTTTAGGTCTAGGTTAGGTTAGGTTAAGTTTAGGTCTCGGTAGTCCAGTACAGTTTCTACAAAGTTTGCCATAATATATAATATGGTAATTGTTCTATATTGAATCAGTTTATATTTTCTGAAAAAATTTTCTAAGTCAAAAAATTTCGAAGTTCAGAAAAGTTTAAGTTTAAGTTAAGTTTATAAAGAAAATTCTTTAGTGGCAGGCTTCTGGAAATAATTCCAGAAGCTTGCCACTAAAGAATTTTCTTAAAAACTTAACTTAACTTAACTTTTCTGAACTTTGGTAAAACATGTTTTTACTGATACCTAAAAGGCAGAAGAGCGAAAAATATTCTCGGCATCACATACGAGGTCATATAGAGATAAGATTTACTCCCGATCAATCACAAGTAAGGAAAACACTTTTCCTTCTTACCTGCTTTAAGGATCTTACCGATCAGCATTTTTCAGTTTGAAATATATTTATAAGAATAATAATAGACAATGATTCTTGTCTATACGGAATTACCTTTTCACCTGGTATTAGGCCTAAATTAGCCCGGGATACAAAAAGGCTTATCCTAAATTTAGGCCTTTAGGCCTAACGTAGTTATTGCACCACATTTTACAGAAAAAGGTCAGTTTTGAAATATATTTTGACCTAGAATTAGGCCTAAATCGCTCCGCGGGTACAAAAAAGGTTTATCCAAAATTTGTAGCCTGAAGTGGTATTTCAACACATTTAACAGAGAGAGGTCAGTTTCGTATCTGTAAGGAGTGGGGGTTGGTTGTTGTTTTCTCGTGTTGGATTGTCAATGTACATATTAAACATCTACAGAAACTTCGAATTCTGTTAAAAAAAAATTTTGAAATATTTTAGTTAACATTGAGCGAATAATATAAATGCAAGTGAATAATTGTTATTTTAATAAAAACCTAGAATGATTTTAATAAAATCCATGTTATGTTAGCAGAGAAGAACTTATTGTTATTTTTATACTTATTACATGAATAAAGATGATGTAAAGCAGTAATCAATAGAACAAAACGTGGCATCGCTTGGTGTAGAGGGGTGCTAGGGGCTTGCCTTACTGATTTACTGATTTATTGCTTTAAGGTACGCAAAATATATGTTTTTAATAAAATTTCATAAAATTTTAGTAAAAGTTATTTTAAAACTTTTTAAAAGTTGATATTAATGAAACAACACATATTAACAGTTAATAATAAATTCTATGTCCAAAAAAAATAATTGATTATTATAGAAGTTTTAAGAACCTTTCAAATAATTATAGTTGTTTTGAAT
>JABUQX010051863.1:110000-113255 GCA_015478945.1 Trachelipus rathkii
TAAATATATATAATATAATATATATATATATATAGTATATATTATAATTTTTATATATATATATATATATATATATATATATATATATATATATATATATATATTATCATTATTATTATTATTATTACATGTCATGTAGCCATCGAAGCCCTATCCCATGAATTGGGTAGGTTTTTAGTCAATGGAAATTGAGTTTCATTTATTTCCTAAAGTAAGTGGATTAAAGTGCAAAGATTATCTTGACTAGATAGCAAGCCCTGCTTCGGTTCATCGTATTTTGAAATTCTAGCCACCGTGGGTGTGGTTTCGAATCCAGATGGGCGAACCTTCTTTGCTCGAAACATGACAGGGTGTATGACTTATGTATGTTATAATAAACTCTGTTGTATGTGTTGGCTGGTTTTAGTGACGTGTGGGTGTTGAGATTAGTGTAATTCACTATGCCGTACATTTTAATTAAATATTACAGAAAATCTCCTCCTGATGTCAATTTTTTGTGTCCGTTCCGGTATCCGGACCAAGATTCGAACTCGCTTCGCGAGAAGAAAATTACAATCCTAAAAACTAGAAAAGACTCGCTTTAATGAACTTTGCCTCGGGGAACTTTGAATGATATATTGGTGGATATATATAGTATATATTATATATTTATATTATATATTATATATATATATATTATATTATATATATATAATATTATATATATATTATATATATATATATATATATATTATATATATATTATATACTTTAATATATTATATAATATATTATATATATATATAATATATAGTATATATATATAATATATATATATATATATATATATATATACCTATATATATATATTATATATACATATATATATATAATATAAAAAATAAAACATATATATATATAAATATATATATATAATATATATATATATATATATATAATATATATATATATATATATATAATATATATATATATATATATATATATATTATATATATATATTTAGATGTATATATTTATGTTAGATATATATATAATATATTATATAATATATATATATAATATATATATATATATATATATATATATATATATATATATATATATTTTATATATTTATAAGGTGAGATGGGATAATTATAAAGTACCGACTTTAGTGGTAGCTGTAGCGAACTAAAAGAAACACTCATGTATGTATCTGAAACAGTTATTTTTTAAAATGTAAAGCCGGTAGAGGTAGCGCTACTCGGAAGCGGTACTTTTTTTTTACTAAAATCTAAGAAATCATGTTTTTAACATAAAAAATTAATAAATACCAAATCCTTTACATCAATAAATGTTTTACGGCAATTAAGAGGATGGACAGTGTTCTTCTTATTGAGCAAGTCCGACATTGTGCATGGGAAAGAATTTATAAATTTTATGATGGTGACTTTTTTTGGTTATCTCACGAAGGAAAATATTCCCTAAACTCCATATTCCATATTTTTTTTCGCCGTCTTAAAGTTGTGAACAGATTTAGTCGCCAATATTTTTCTTGTCATGTTCCTCATGGTCTTTCACTTTCACTGCCATTGTTTTCTTTCTCATTTTTTTTTTTTTTTTCACGAACTTGGCTAGCGACTTTACTCATCTTGGTCTTCACATTGTTGTCTTCAGAAGCCATTCTGGATAATGAGCTAGTTAGAAATAAAGAGTTGATGGAAATTATAAGAAATACTCGCTTCTAGAACAGTAATAAATAGTTTATAATAATATATTAATAATAATAATAATAATAATAATAATATAATAATAATAATCAATAAAATAATAATAAAATAAGAATAAGAATAAGAATAAAATAGTAATAGTAATAGTAAAGTAATAGTAAAGAGTTAAAGAAATGTAATAGTAATAGTAATGTAATAATAATAATAATAATAATAATAATAATAATAATAATAATAATAATAATAATAATAATAATAATAATAATAATAATAATAATAATAATAAATCTTAAAATAATTAAAATAAGTAGGTATTAATAATAATAATAATAATAATAATAATAAATCTTAAAATAATAAAATATGTAATGTAGTTATTTTTGTTAAGGTGTGATGAATGGTGATAATATATATATAATTTATTATATAAGTATATATATATATATATATATATAATATATATATATATATAATATATATAATATATAATATATATAATATATATATCTATATATATAATATATATAATATATATATATATATATATATATATATATATATAGTATATTATTATATATTTATAGGTAATATTATATGTATGTATATGTGAGTACAATACATATATATATATATATATATATATATATATAATATATTTATATATATTATAATATATATATATATATATATATATATATAGTATATATAATATATATATATATGTATATATATTTATATTATATATATAAAATAAATATATATTATTATATATATATATATATATAATATATAAATATATATATATATATATATATATATATATATATATATATATATATAAAGGTGTGCGACACCCCAACCCGCTGTATATGAACCCTCATTTTTGTCAAATCTTGTGAGGGCATTTACACACATTAATTGGCCAAGTCATATATCACTGCGCGTGTGCTGCGTTGTGTTGCCGGCAAAATATTTTGAGTCAGTGGCTCAACCCAAATTTATTTTTTTCTAAGATTCCACTCTAAAATAATATTTATTCCTGCACCGGCCTGTCTCACATTCGCATCCTTGGCTGCTGGTGACTAATAATTAATTATTGTTCTACTCTTATTATATTGCAGTTATGAAAAGGTCTTCCAGCAAAACGCTCATTTCGCCCATCCTATAATAACATCTTTGCTTTCAATGCTCTGTGACAAAAGAAGTGAATTGCGTATTAAAGCCATCAATAACTGAAAAATATTTGGACATGAACATCATTGCATATTTGTTATTTTTTACTCAAAATAGTAAACTTGGAATGTATTGATGCCCATGACAATGAAGTGCAGACATATTCATCACCAATATTGCACGATCTGCCAAGGAAAGAAGCTAGGCAAGCAAAGTTCATGCCACTCCATATTCATAACCATCCAAATCACAGTCAGAATGTTAAAGCAGTTATTCAGTTGTGTCAAAATCAATTGATCAAAAAGGATGGGTTAAGAAATCCGTCCTAGGGTTATTATTCTAAATCAAATTAGTTACTCATTTGCCAAGAT
>JABUQX010051864.1:0-45000 GCA_015478945.1 Trachelipus rathkii
ATGATGGATAATGGAAGAAAGTAGAGTGATATAATATAAAAAATTAATTAACTTCAAATATTTTGTGGCCTAATATAATACAGGTGTTCCGAGGTAGAACTTAGCAAGGATAAGGGTAAAATTTTTTCTGAGTTGGTATCATATTTCAGAGTATAAAGAGGGTGAATGTTGTTCTTGTGAATAAACTATGAAATAAAAGGTTAGTAGCAATAAAGGGCGAATTAATACTACATTCAATAAATGATTAAGATTTATTTGTTTAATAGTGTTTTAATGTAATATTAAAAATTGTGATGAAAGTACGAATTGTGATAAAGTCATAAACAATATAAAAACTATGTAGGGAAAATACATAGCGAATTTGTCCAGTTTCTTTAGAAGTTACTTGAGTCCAAATGATATTCATATGCATAAGTGATAAGATCCCAAGATACTATCACAGAAAACGATAATTCAAATAAAAACACAACAGTATAAAGGCATTAATATATACATAATAATTATAATATATTGAGTATAATGAGTTCAGTGTACGGATTATATTAGTTTCACATTGAGTGGAGTATACTAAGTAGATTAATTAATAATGTAAATAAAGATAGTACCTAAGCATTATTATTTTTAATTGGAGGTATGTTTATAACTATGAGTTTAAATTTACTTATTATGATAAATGTATACTTTACAGAATGTGAACTTGTTAATAGGAATTGTAACAATTTTATAATTTATGAAAGTTGTAATTATAGAGAATTTGGTAGAATTATATAGATCGTTCCCGGATCTTTACTCATCGTTACTGTCAGTATCAATGAGTCTTAGGATATTTTTTGTAATATTTCTTGACAAAATTAAAATTAATTATAATTTAAAATTTCTTTCCATCCTGTCATCAGATGTTAAAAGAGTTCATCATCAAATTGCAGTCATATTCGTCATTTACATTACAGCCGTGAAGTCTTCATCATTTTCTTACATTCTGTTTAATAAATGACATATCGCGCCACTTGTTAGCACCTTTGCGCCAGCCGCTTTAAGAATATTTTAACTAAGTACATTAATATCTTTGTGGGCTCATGTAGTTCATTTACATATGAAAATTTTAATATTAAAGAGATAAGTGATAATATGGCAAGTGTTTTTTAATATGCTCCTGAGCTCTGTTTCTGCTGTCAAATTTTATCAAACCCCTTGGTCCTGCTGCCTGATCTTCTCTCTATTTATGCCATCCTTCCCTGAACCGTTTTGTCCCCGAGGAGATCTCCTTCCCCACGGTGCCTCCGATATCGATTTCACTAATATGGAATACTAATAAAGTTATTGATTGATGATTATAGATAGATGTAATATATATATATAATATATAATAATACTAAATTTTAATAATTTTATTATATATTATCTAGGAAATTTGAAGTTAATATAATAATA
The DNA here is from genome assembly GCA_015478945.1 of Trachelipus rathkii. NCBI lineage: Eukaryota > Metazoa > Arthropoda > Malacostraca > Isopoda > Trachelipodidae > Trachelipus > Trachelipus rathkii. The sequence goes on from JABUQX010051864.1 coordinate 1,432, forward strand.
ATTATTGGATAAATATAATAATAAAAATAATAATAATAATGATAATTAATATAATTATTTATTAATCATTTTAATTGCTATGAGTCCATTAGAGGTAATTACTCTAATACATTAATACAGTACGATTATAATCATTCACTTCATATACACACCTCTTTGATACTCTTTGAGATTTATAGGATTATCTCTGTATTGTTTATTATTATATATATTGATTACTTATTATATTTCATTGGATTGATTGAATTCATTTAGACCTTTATCTCTCCATTAATTCTATTATTTGAGGAGATATTGACTAATTATTACTCTATTATAGAATTATGCATTTACTGCGTACATGCCACATTTAAGTTTTACGGATTTCCAACAGGTGTTATAAGCCTGAATTATTAATTATTACTTTATTATTTAGGTGCTAATTATTGCGCAGATCGTCTTGTTATTATGTCTTTCATTACATGTAACGCGTTCCTCATTTACCGTAATACATATTCAGACAAAACTTGGAGTATCTTTATTTTATATCTATTTACTGAATCATTATTAGTTATTGTTATTAATATATTAGTATCTAGGTTGGATTTTATTATTATTTATCTCATTTGAGATCATATTTATCTCGATCTTATGTGAGTAAGTATATTACTCAAATCTTAACTGATTAAGTCATATCATAATTATAAAGGATAAGTTTTCAGTGCTTACTCTCGTTATGTTGAATTTGGGCTTATGATTTCTCCAATTGAAGTTCTATGAGTAGTGTGCGAAATAATATCAAATGCTAATACTGCACGTCGTGAGTATGGCGTGTTTCATTATATTCTTTGCGGTTTAAACCGTGGACATGAGACTAGGAGTGTTGCGCGTCGTTTGTATCTGCATGGATCTTCATATCGTTTATGATAACCTCATGGAGGTTGAGCTTGTATGCATGGTCGGGGGCAAGACTTGGTATCCGGGGCTATGGTGAATGGGGGCTGGGTCATTTGGGCTGTAAATTTTTTAATAACCACTGCATATGTGGTCCATTCTTCTTATAATATACATAAGATGCATTATCTGAGAATTTATTGTATTGAGTTACTCTTAGCTTTTAATATTAGATCTTCATTAAAGCTTCTCTTGCTTACTTATGATTATTATTTTTATTATATTTATATATTATCTTATATATGTACTTAATATATCTATATATCTTTTTATATATAGTTCTTTTTATTTACTCTTAATATTTATTATATATATTATTATTTAATATCTTATTACTATTATATTACATATATATAATACTATTCTATATATATACTCTATATAATATACCATCGTATGAACTAGCCGGTAGATCATCTTGCTATCGTCTTATTGTTTTAATTTCTACTCTATATATATATAAATATAATACTACATATTACATACTATTACTATATTCCATCTATATATATTTATATTTATATATAACTACTATATATACATATAAATATACAACTTTATTATACTATCATTACTATTTGTATTTAAGTATGGCGAATTTCTTCACATTCAATCTATATATAATCTTAATATATAATGGACACTTATTATATTATTATATTACTATCCACTTCATTTATACTTAATCTCATACTTTTCTTGAATATGACTCCACGAAACTATAGTATATAATATATATAACTTCATATCATATAAATTAATATACTAATTACTTATTATAAAGGTACTACGATTATATAGTGTTATAAATTCCATACATAAACGTTTCCTGGAGCACACACCTCACCTTATCACATACTATCCTGACTCCTCTACCAACTTGCGGACTACCTATATCACTCTTAATCTCATTACCATATACCTCATCAGAGAACTATAAATTATTTACTTTTCCAATATGAACTAGTATCTAAACTACTATCGATCTGAGCCGTATTCTTCTATTCTGTTGATTTTTTTTTCAGTATTATCTATACGTATACTGACACTTATCATTATCCAATTGATTATTTTACTATTATATTCACTACCATCACATCAAGTACTAGACCCTCCTCCACTTGGTGATTTATCTACACTTAGTGTATATTTACCTACTATAGTGCAATGACTTTCAGTTACCCATCGAGACTTATCTCACTTTACGGTATGCAATATGCTAGTTGTACTACTTTAAGGAACATATATGATTTCCCCAATCGTATAGGATACCTATACACTATTGCTTTATTCCTATATTAGTACCCTAGTATTAACGTGGTATATAAGTGCGACGTATTAGAGTGCTCAACTTTTCTAGTTCATGCTGCACTAATGTGTCCTTAGCTTTTGTCGTATAATGTGTGTCCTATCCTTATTCATCTCACTTGTTCCTATCTATTGCTATTTACTATTACTCGACCTATTCCTCACCCTTTTTAGTATCTATCATTATGAGTTGACATTAGTTATATTACGTCTCCTTGATTTCACTTATTTTTTTTTATACCTTTTACTGCTTTATGGTTATAATATTTATTAATCTTTTCCCTGTATAGTGCCACTGTAATATACCGTACTACAGGATAGCTGTTCTATAATTGTTGACTCCATAATATTTGCTATACCTGGTAGTCATGCTATTTATTTCAGGATCAGTGTTCTATGGTAGCCTACTCTGCAGTTATTAATATATATTGACCGCCTCGGATTTTTCAGGTGTTGCGTGAGGACTTTATTGGCTATCCTGTATACGTTTGAGCTAATATGACTAATTATTACCACCTACCATATTTTATCGCTATATACTATTATTCACCTATTTCCTTTCCCGCGACTGACTATCTACTTTTCCTTACTCGGTATCTTTGCTGTATAACTAATTATTGGTGAGCCATTACTATTTCCGCTTTTACATTTGTTATTTACTACGTTCTCCTACGTAGTTTACGCCTTCTGTAGTAATACGCTTTATCATTATGATTTTACTTAATTATAACTTTACCGCAAGTGTTGTGTGAGAGTCACTTCCTTAGTGTTTTTCACACACTCGAGATAAGGTAATTCAGGATTTCATTTGACTCATCTTTTGCTACATTCTACTGTTTGATGTCCTCTTTTTGCCTCGCCTGCCGGAGATAGGAAATAGAGCCATACCCCAGATCACTATTCGCACTAGTTTGAAATTCTAACTTTCACGGCTAACTTTGATAACTTTTATAACTTTTAATTGTATTAAATTAGTAATTAAATAACTTATTATTAATTATGGCAAACATTTCTAAATATCTTATTGAACTCAAAATATCGGCAAAAGCTTTTCACGCTTGTTGGATTTTGATACTACTTATCAATTGCTGATATGTTCTTAAATACTGCATACTAAAATAGGTATTTCCAAAATTACATTCATTTTATACATTCAATCTAGATTATATCGTTATTGAGGGCGTACATAGTCTTGTATCTCATCCAAGGAGTCTGATGAGTTCCTGGCAATACCTATATCCGTTTTGTCAATTTTTTCATTTTTTTATTACTCGAATTTGTTTGGTTTTTTCGAAAAGATCATGCATCAAATCCTATATGGAGAAGAATCAATGTCTACTCTCAATAATTAACTGTACATTGATTGAAAATACATTCTAAGATACTATCTACGTTTTGAAGGATATACTATAAGTGCTCATATACGGGGTCTCTGGTCAGAAAGCTACATCCAATAAGACGGCTATGTGTCGCCTATAATGTGTACGTGCGCAGGCTTCCATTCGGGGGTGGCAGCTTATGTTAACATGAGCTATATTACACTGTGTAAAGCTCCAGGATATTTAACACGGGAACTGTGGTGATTAATGCTTATGTAGATGCTCTGGTGATGACTATAATTACGAACGGGCTGTACACTTGTGAGTCAATACGTGTCTATCAGCTGTAATTTAGTGAAATACTAATTAAGGCGAACTGGACCAGAATATTTAGTATTCGTAAACTCATAGATTCTCTCCTTCATGTATTTTTATATCTCATTCAAAAACTTCCATTAATATTTGCTTCCCGGTTTGATAAGAAGGCCATTGTGTTGGTGGTCTGGTCGGTTTCTTCTAAAGGCAGCCTATATAAACATCTCCTATCTACTATTATCTAAAAGTAGCCAACCATCATACAAAGCAAATACACGAACTTCCTGCTCTATATCAAATGGTGTCCTAGGGGTCGGTAGGACTACAACACGTTCATATATAATTTTAAAAATTCCCATAAAACGAATTAAATTCTCCTCGTTAATATGTTTTTACAGAATCTGGTGTGCACGTATTGATGCGTGTACAGAATTCGTTTTTGTTCATAAGCTTAACAGTATGCATTAAAAATTGATTAAATATCCCTGTTACATTTGGTTTATGCGGTATCATTTACAACTCCTGTGGCTGGGCTATCCCGTACACCACATGTCCGCATGAGGTTTTGGTAGGTTGGTAAGTATACAGAGAATTTATATGAGCTTATCAGTCCTTTCCATAACGTATGTTCTATGTAACTCCTTTCTTAGATCATTTGTTTGTCCCAGTAGATTATGTGAAGTCATTGTTCTTCTCCATAAGGTATTGTTCGTAATGTTTTTTTCAAACATAGGATGCCTAAATTCCGAATAAGATTATATTTTAAACTGATCAACCTGTGGGTTAGGTTGGGCCAGAATATTCTCATTGGTATCTCTGAAGTTACATTGGGACGGATGGTCGCGCCCCTCATAAACGAATAAAGTCTATTGAATTGTATAAATAGAGTATTTTGAGGAATCTTATATTTGATCTATTGAGAACACAGCATATTGATAACGGTCTGCCTGTCCAATCTAGCGGATGCAAACGCTGGTTGCGACATCTACTGTGTTCAAATAAGTTTTATATTCTGGTGACTTCGTATTATATATAGTTCCAGGTTCGTTTAAATTGCCTTATATTGATCTTATAGTGTGTATTTATAACATTTTTATCGAAAGGTTTGACCTAAATGGTGTTTAAGAACTTCCATACTATTGTATGTTCAGGCAACATGTTAAATTGCAATTATAATATCTAAGTATATGCAATGAATGAGTGGTTAGTAAAGGTATGAGTTAAGAGGAATGAGTAGGTTATTATTTTATATATATCTTTATCTTTATTTTTATTGTGATCTTTATTTTATATATTTATGTTTAGGTTTCATTTTATATTTGTACTTTGTTGTACTTTCATTATCGTATTATTATTATATTTATAGGTATATATTACTAATATTGATTTATACTTATTAGTATACCTTATTTCTGCTTTGATTACCATATCTACAAATCCTTGTATATATGTTGTTTATCCCGTGTTTTGAGCTATAAGCCCAGGGAATTTATCTTTAATCATATATTATTACTTATTCATTATTTGCTATTGTTCTTTGTTTAGGTATATATATATAATATATATAGTGTTACATATATATGAGGGTATTCCGCTAGAGTATACTTTGCTTCTAGTAATTTTTGTTGTTCTGTATTTATCGTTTTATTTGCTGTCGGCTGGTGTTCAAATTGCTTATTGTTTCGCTTGTTTTATAATATGCCGTCCTAGTTTGGTCAACAATTAGAACCATACTATCAATTATTTCTAAACTACACTAGTGTTGATGCTCTAGATTATGGAGAGTGACTACTATACTACGCTGTACGTTGGGGTACTACTACTACTACTTAGTCTCCTAACACTACTATAGCTACTACAATTAGTACTGCAGCTACTGCTACGGTAAATCTATTCTCATAGTAAGAAAATATCAAATATTTAATTTTTGGTGGAGTGTAACGCGAGTGAACATGGGTGTAGAGGTTGTTCATAATGTGAGTCGATCTGAGCCGCAAATTGCCCGTAAGTTCACGTCCTTTCTACGATCTGAAATATTGCGGCAATAAACAATTCTCAGCTTTCCTGGTGCGGTGGCGGTGCTCGGTTGGCGGTTGCGGTGCGGTATGCGGTGCGGTAGACGTGGTGCGTCTTCTTAATGCGATGTCGGTGTCGGATGTATACATAAATTCGGAGTGCCGGCCAAACATTTAGATAATTTTATTATTTTCAATACTATATATATTAATAATTACAAAGCCTATTCTTTAATATATATATTATATATTCTTATTCATTTATATATATTATTTTAATTATATTTATAATTATATATGTTATGCTATAGGTTTTTTGAATATATTGATTATTAACTTTTTTTTATTAGACCGTTTCTCCATAGTAGATCGAGTATAATATGCCCTTAGGGGGGGTGTACACTATGGTCTGCTATTATGTATCGTAACATCAGGCGCTGGTATACATCTATATTTTCTCTTGGTATCATATAACCTTATGATCTCAGTGGACGTATCAATGTTAAATATATTAAATTTATTATATATAAATATATTATTATAATTATATATATTTATATTCTCTATATTATCTTATATATCTATATATATTATATATAAATATTCATTATACGTTATAATATATATATTATAACTTATTATATTATTCTATCTATATCTATATTATATATTATTACATTACTATTTATTATATATTTCATATATATATATATATATATATTATTATAATAATATCTAATATATAATTATATATATATATATATATATATATATATATATATATATATATATATATGATATATATATATTATATTATTATTTATAAATTTTTTATATATATAATATAATATATTTTTATATATTTATATTAATCTAAATATTTGATTTCATATAAAATCTTTTTATAACATAGTAATGTTAATATAATAAGTATTAATGAAATTAAAGTTAAATGTATTATAGTAATCATAATATTAATATTTTTAACATTTGACTATAAAAATAATAAATTATATGTATTGTTTTCCTAGAATAAAAATATAATCTAGATTTTTAAATTTCTTTGCATTAATTAGTTCATATAAATAGATTTCTTTCATTAAATTTCTCATTATTACTTTAATAATATAATTATTTTGTTATGAGAATTTATTAACTCTTGCTGTAAATGAATTAATTATGTCCGTGTGTATCGAATAATATTTTTTATAGGAAATTAATGGAAGGAAGGAAGGGTGCCATGATGATTAGATCCTTTTAGTTGGACGTAGGTCCTTATAATGTGTCGACAGGGAAAATGGTTCCAAAAAAATTTCCCGTACAGCTCGCCGCATTCGTTAGAATAGGTTAGGTTAGGTTAGGTTAAGTTAGGTTAAGTTAGGTTGGATTCGTTAGATAAACTTTAAATAACCCGATTCTTTTTTTTACAAATATTAACTGTCGATCATTTTCCTTGTCGATCATTTTCCTTGTCGACCAATTTAGTACTAGCTTCGTCTTTTAGCCTACTCCTTTAATTTATTCTTCACATATAGACCCATATCTTCGACACGTCTACGTACTGCCCAAGTCTTTACTAAAGGGCAAACTGGAAGAAATTGACCATTGACCTTAGAGAGTAATTACTCGATTTCTATTCATTATAATTATTAATATAACTTTTCCAATGATGATAAAATAAGAGTAGGGGGTAGTAGTATCACTAGAACATATAGATGGGAGAATGTTTTCGACCAAGTCAAGTGATAGGTCTACGTAAGAGATATTGATATACCTATATATGACTAAAAAAATTTCACTTTGATGGTTCTCCTTATAACGTCATTAAGCCCGACATATATGTTGCTGTCTTACTGCAAAAGGGTTCTAATATACATAAACATTTCAACAGGAAATATAATTCCATTTCTATGAGATATAGATATTAATAATTACAAATGAAAGGTATACAATTGCAGATGATTAAGTGATTTACATATGAGACTGTATTAAATCGATGCTTCTTATCATGAAAGAAGCGCAAATAAAAACAGGCGCTCGCCAATTTATTGTGACAGCTGCTCATTTGGATGGCTATTGAATAGAGCACTATGGCTTCACCTGATATGAATATTATTACATTTTAACAAATGAATGATTGCACTTAAAAATTGTATTGATTTGGTATTCGTAAACTAAAAATAAATAAAACGAGGCTGATAAGATTGTAATGACACATACGCATACATACACACATCTAAGATTTAATTCCTTCCGATCATAACGCAATTCCCAGTTAACGACTCTATTCTTTGTCTCGGATTTATTCCTCGTTCACCATTTTTACACCCTGCTTTGTTTTTCTTCTCTGTTATGATCCAGAATCCTGGTTAATCTCCTCCTTCTTTTTCCCACGTGTTTTTGAGTTTTTTTTTAGTTTACTCCCATCCTGAAGTCTAAGAGAATTTAATTCCTTTAATACCAAACATGATGGGGGGGGGGGAGCCGGATTTCAAATGGGAGGGTTGGAAATAAACTGGGTAATTGCTTAAGGTGGGTCAGATTAGCTTGGAATTTAATACTCGAAGTTGGATGTTGCTGTAAAGGAGTTTTGTTTTCCGTGATGTAGATAGAACTAAGATGTCTGAGAGGGTCGAGCGATTGCGTGAATGTGTCGTTTGGATTTACTAAGAATTATGTCTTCGCTCATGTTTGTCGCACTATAAGGCGTTGGAGGATGGTGGTCCGACCGCGGATATTGCTTAGGGGCGTCCAGGTGCTAATCTTTTAGACGTTTGGCCCTGATTCCCTTTCTGTTCTTATTAACCAGATTGTATATAATTTATTCTAACCTATTCAGTTTCGTCATACTGTATTAAGAAGCGTTTTTATATTTATACTCAGGTTTACAGTTCCATCAGTCTAGGGCTTTGTTCTATCATGTAGTGCTAAAGGACTTGCTTGTAAGTATTCTAATATCGAACTTTAGTCAATTCATTTTATACCCTGGTCTTTTTTAACCCTTGAAAGTATTCATTACTACGGGTCTTGGGTGTATCGATTTCTATATTTTGAACACATAGAGTATTTATTTTTTCTGCCAAATATATATTGATTTTTTTATTGAATCATTATAATGATTCAGAAATATGTGCTCCCAAGTACTCTTTTTATGCATTTCATTTAACGATATACAATACAGAGTCTCTCTATCAAAAAGATAATCCGTTCCTGTCTTTTGTGGGTTATAATTTTTTTTATGTTAAAATTATAATTGCCGCCCTTGGCCACTTATATGAATTTTTGACAAATTCGTTAAGATGATTATTATGCGTAATTGTATATGTATTCTTTCTTTTACCTTTTTATACTTTTATCCCATTGTTTTGAGGATATATATCTCTTTGAAGTGTTCTTAACCGTAAAAACGTATATATCTACCGATGGTGAGATGAACATGAGTGCGTTTCCTGTATAAGTATGTTTCACCGTAATATGTTTTTTTTTCTATCTGTTCTAGGTTTTTCTTTATTTTATTTCTTTTTTTTACATATATAATATATATGTTTCTTCCTTGAATTAATTAGGAAGTATAATTAGTATGGAGAATTTCGTGAAATAGTTTGTAGTTTGTGATAGCTGACAATTATTAACTATCATAAAATAGTTCATACTATAAAAATGACCAATGCATATATGGTACTCATTCTTCCAACTTCACTACGTCGTAAGGTTGTCCACTGGGGGTCCCGTTAGCCTGAGCTCCTACCTGAACTTTTTAAGATTTGGTCTTTTAACATTTTCTCAGGTCTTATGTCCCAAGGTTTTTAGATTGAAATAGTTCTGTTACAATGATCGGCCTCTTTGCTTTTTAGTTGTCTCTTGTTTATTTTTTTGTGGTTTTCTTTCTCATTTACCTTAGAGACTCTCGCTTTCATTTCATCTACGCTATATATATAAATTAAGGTATTTTGGTATTCAGTGTTAAATACTGACAGTTGGTTGATGAGATGATGCAGTATTCTCCAAAGCATTGATGACATAAAATACTCATCATTTTTCTCAATGTTTATGCTATTATTCTAGCTTTTATTGAGTTCTACTTCTTGTACGTATTATATTCATATACTATAGTTTTTGTATCGGTTATACCTAACTACGTTTATATATTATGTAGGGAATTTGCCCTATTTTAATTATTATCTATCTTAAACAGTACGTACTTTTGCCCGAGGTGTTTACCTTTATGACTTCCTACTTTATGTCTCACCTGTTCTATTAGGTGCTAGAGAGATAGCCTTATCTTACTATAGCGCTATACCTACTTATTTAACATATTATAAATTTAGTACATTGACCTTATATATATGTGAGTAATATCATATTAGTTTATTGGCTAATATCGGGAGGTTTATCGTATTGTACTGATAGGCATATTAACTTATGGACTATTTACTACCGCCATGCTAATAAGTCCGATATATATGTACTTTATATTCCATATATTATGTTTTCAATATATCAATATTATACTTCTATGCCGCGTAACATCTATATTTTATTACTTAGTTTTATCCGAGTGAGTGTGAGTTATTATTTACTGCCCTCAGTATTTATTTTTTCATGTATAAGGACTACCGATATTGTTTTTATCTTCTATCCCTTTTTTGCTTGTCCTATATATACTTTTATTGTTACTATTAGTACGTTATATACCCTCTCTATTCATCATCTGAGAGTTAGAGTATATCTTTTCTATAATTTTATATATATATCAGGTATAATATATATATATATATATATATATATATTATAGTTATATATATATATTAGTGATTTCCCTTACCTAAGGACCAATCCCTTATATATTTTATTTTATTTCATTTTCTACCTCATTTTTTCCACTGATCCGGTTTGCCTTAACCTATCTTATCTTAATTATTCGTGAGTTATGAGTTTTTATCAGCAGACAGATGTGCCTTCAGCCCCGGGTGCTTTTTTGGGGGTGAGGTCTCTCAGCGAGCTCGGCAGTCATGTTATCGTTTATATATATATATATTTTTCATTATATCTTTATTTCTTAAAGGTTTTCTTGGTACCTATTATATATATATAATATATGATCATCATTATTTTCTATATACATGGTATCGTTCCTCTTAGTAATCATACTTTATAGGGCTATGTTTGCTTTTATGATAACTTATTTATTTACCTTTCTCTTTATACCTCTTAGTATTAGGATATTATGGTCTTTGGTTCCCTATATATACTATATGTAGTTATATCCATTATTATTCTTTTTTTAGTATACATTTTTTATAATTTGCTACCTTATAATTTTGAATATTCCTTATATCCTCATTTATAGTATTATTATATTAGTACTTAATATTTTATTACTTCATAATAAGAGTCGTCGGAGGTAGCTTATAAAATTATAGTTATTTATTAAACACTGTTGTAGTATATAATATAATGCATATATATTAATTATTCTTTAATATCCATCTTATACTTTTATGATTATATATATATTTATGTGAAGAGAGAGATGAGAGAGATGAAGAGAGAGAAGAGAGTAGGAGAGAGAGAGAGAGAGAGAGGAGAGAGAGAGAGAGAGTAAGAGTAGAGAGAGAGAAGAGAATGAGAGGAGTAGAGGAGAGAGATAGAGATGCAGTAGATGAGAGAATGAGAGTATCAATGAGAGAAATCTCCCTCCTTCCGAACTCAGTTTTTTTGCTATCTTATTTCCATAACTACTGATTATGATTTTTAGTAATGTTTGTAAATTCAAGTTTTTAAACGAATAGATTGAATCTCATCTTCGCTTATAGGTCTCGATCTGAATGCACGTATAACCGCTATTTACTTAATTAAATATGTCGTAAAGCATTTATTATCGGAACTATCATTTATCGTTGAGCGTATAAACGACATAAGTTATTCGAAAACGAGTAAACTCGGCTTAAGGGGTTATTCCCACAATATCCGACAAAATTTTCTGTATCTAATATTAAGGTATGCTTGAATATTTGAATATTGTATATTTTAGAGTAACTAATATATATTTTCAGTATTTATATTTAGTAGGGGATGGTTAGGTTATCTGAGGGAGTTTTGGTGGTGGTAGCGATTGGTTGTAGTGGGTTGGTTTGGTTAATGGATTTTTATGGGGGTAATGGGTGTATTTTTTGAGTGATTATCTACGTTTATGATGGTGTAAGTAACTAATATAACATATATATATTAATTTTGACAAGTTTTATTTGTGAGGAATATTTGCTTGCAGTGTTTTATTATATGATGTTATATAATCTATAATAATTATTAGATCAGTGATGTGATATGTATTATTATCTGAGAATAGATTATTAATTATTGATGTGTATTATTATGTGGAGTTAATTATTATATATTAATATTTGAGCGGTATAGTGTATATTAGTAGGTTATTAGGTGATTAGTGAGACTTTAGGCTGGTTGGTGTGAGCCTAATGTATTGGTTTATTTTAGGTACTTAGTGAGCGCACCAGAGGTGGACTCCTATCTTGTGCTAGCTCGTGCTGACACGAGTTTAAACATTATAAGCAATACGATACTTTTGCCAATCCCACTCCACTATCTCTCTGTTACACCGATACCCCCATATTCTTATTTTTTCCTTGCGAATTTAGGTCAAACATGAATACAATACTATTGTGCATATATTCCATTAGATTTATAAACACGCATTATGTAAATATTGAAACAAAAAGTGTAAGAATTGAATTGCAGAAATTGTCATTAATGCAAGTGCGAGAAATCAGATTTATAATATAAAGGATCTTAATGATGGTATGATATAATGATATATTAGCGACGGAAGATAGTGTGTATGGTGTGTGTGTAGAAAAGTTTATGATATAATAATTGTTTATAATGTTTATTAATTGTTGCCTTTCGCATCTCTTTGTTACATTTTGAATGTTGGCACAGGCAAGAAACTACCATTCTCTTTAAGTATAAATAGGGTGAGACTACTTTAAGTTTAATTTAAACGTATGATATATATATATAATAAACTATATATATAATATAATATATAGTTATATATATATAATATTATATATATATATATATATATATATATATTATATATATATATATATAATATATAATATATATATAGAGAGAGAGAGAGAGAGAGAGAGAGAGAGAGAGAGTGGAGTTCGAGTTGTAAAAGGTTACTGGAGTTGCCGCTGATTTTTATAACCCATGTTTCCATAAAAGGCCTGGGAAACATGAATATCATTACATCTGATATCAAAATAAAGAAATAATATCCAATAAAGCACCAAATAAAGTCTCATAATCTCTAAGATAGGCTTATTAATCGTGCCCTCATAAAATGGAAGGCAAGCATGGGCATGGGCATGGGCATAATAATATGAAAACTTATCATATGGGCCCAGAATAGATTCACAAGGAGACAATGTCCTTAAATAATATTCCGAAAAGTCTCCTTAAAAAATATTCCGAAAAGTCCTTTAAAAAAGTATTCGTAAAAGTCCTCTTAAAAATATTGCGAAAAGTCCCATTAAAAAAATATTCTGAAAAATACCCGTAAATAAACAATATATATCCACTATGATGGAGTACAGTCAATATTTTTTCTTGACTTCCCAGACTCCTATTCCAACACTTTAAAATTAAAAATTTAAAGGAAAATTTTTTTTAAAAAAAATTAAACAAATTAAAAAAAAAAAAAAATGGTTTCGACTCAGGATCCGTCCCCAGAAAACTGGTTTTTGTCGCGCAGGCCCTGCCACTCCCCCCCCCCCCCCCCCCCACCACGTCATCATTAAACGAAAGGAAACCAACAATTTCCTACTTACTTATAAACGAAAATTCTCTCTAAATAGTCCCAAATCGACATAAAGGTTTCTTACTTCTATATAAATAAATCAACACATACTCACACAAACAAACATCAAATATAGTCATATATTATCCCATGCAAATCCCATAAAATCCCAAATATCTCCAACGTAGCCATAAAACGTAACAAAAGCACGTGTTCTGTCATAGTCAGCAAATAAATCATCCCCGCAAAAAACATAAATCAAATGAAGCGTTCAAGACGTTTGTTTTTATCCCATTAAATAAATTTGTCGTCTGCAAAACGTCAATTTAGTGCTTAGAGGCAAAAAATATTTATGTCTTTCTAGCCTTTATATTTATTTATTTATTTTATGTATTTATATATTTATTTATTTATTTACTTTTTGTATATTTTTTTCCTTCGGTTGTTATTTTTTCTTTCTCCTTCTTGGTATAGGTAGTGTCAAATTAATGAGTTGAAAAACATCGGATCGTAAAATTTAAGACACTTTATTTTTTGATATAAAATCTAGGGAAATTGTTCATCATTGTTGAACCGTAAAATGCACACTATGTAGGTTTAATAATAATAATAATAATAATAATAATAATAATAATAATAATAATAATAATAATAATAATAATAATAATAATAATTATTCTTATTATTATTATTCTTATTATTATTATTATTATTATTATTATTATTATTATTATTATTATTATTATTATTATTATTATTATTATTATTATTATTATTATTATTATTATTATTATTATTATTATTATTATTATTATTATTAATATTATTTTATATTTTTATTATTATTATTTTTATTATTATTATTATTATTATTATTATTTATTAAAATGGTGATATTTTTTTATTCGAGAACATAAAATTGCAAAAGGTTCAGTTGCATGTTTTGGACTATTAACGAAAATGATAAAAATTTGCATACATTGGCACAATACATATTATTATAACCATTATAAAAATGTAAATTTTATTTTCTATTAATCAACATTTAATGGAGAAATATTAGGAAAAGAACAAATATGATATATATATATATATATATATATATATATATTTAATATATAATTATATATAAATATATATATATATATATATATGATATATAATATATATATATATATATATATATATATATATATATAACAGTAACCCCTCAACCATCGCGGGGGGCCGTGCCAATTCCAGAACCCCCGCAGTTGGTGAAAATTCCGCGAAGTAAGCGAAGAGAGCAAAATATATATCTATTTATATACATTTTAAAATATATACATTATCATTTTAAATGAGAGTCACCAGAAGATTTTACTCTTCGTCAGCGGGATACGAACGCTGGGACTCCGCGTCGCTGAGTGAACAGCAGCCGAGAGCTTTATCCACTAGGCTATCCACTTTCCCAAAAGAAAGTTTTCAAACATAGCTTTTAAAGCTCTCGGTTTCGGAATCCCATAATGTGCTGAGTACTCAAAGCCAAGCCCCCATTTTAGAATGAAACTGAGTTCACAGAAGATTTTACTCTTCGTCAGCGGGTACGAACGCTGGACTCCGCGTAGCTCTAAGTGAACAGCAGCCGAGAGCTATAATCCACTAAGGCTAGTCCTCCACTTTCCCAACAGAAAAAGTTTAAAAACAAGACTTTTAAAGCTCTCGGTTATCGAATCCCAATAATTGCTGAGTTACCAAAGGCCAAGCCCCCATTAAAAATGAATGAGTCACAGAAGATTTTTACTCTTCGTCAGGCGGGATTCGAACGCTGGAACTCCGCGTCGCTGAAGTGGAACAGCAGCGAGAGTTTTCCACTAGGCTATCCAACTTTTCCCAAAAAAGAAAGTGTTCAAACATAGCTTTAAAGGCTCTCCGGTTTCGAATTCCCATACATTGCTGAGTACTCAAAGGCCAAGTCCCCAAGTAAAATGAAATGAGTCACAGAAGTTTTACTCTTCATCAGCGGGACAGGATACAAACGCTGGACTCCGCGTCGCTGAGTGAACAGCAGCCGAGAAGCTTTATCCACTAGGCTATCCACTTTCCCCAAAAAAAGAAAGTTTTCACAAACATAAGGCTTTTTAAAGCTCTCGGTATTCAACCATTTAACACGCTTCAGCGTATCCAATTACAACATGACTAGCAGTTATTTTGTAACAATTATATGGCTTTAAAATTAAGAAGACTGAATCTTTAAGAACATATAATTTCGCGACTAAAAAAACAGTGATTATATTTTTCTCTCAGTCTGTACTATTTTCTCGTTTCACGAAGAAAGAAGTGAAACTATAACGCCTATTTATGAACTTTTAATATTGAACACTATGATTCTAATGGCTTGTGTGGAAATCATCACAAAGGAAACAATTTATCATACTGCTCAAAGTAGCATTTTTGTGTAAGCTAAATTGCTTGCACGTCAGAACTTATTTATTTTTATTTTCTTCTTGAGACTATCGATTCACATCGCCCAATCATGATACTTCCAATGTAACATTATTTTGTCAATTTAAAAAAATTAAGAAGAAATCTTATATCCTCTATAAATCATTACATTTGAGTGTGTTTAAAAAAGATTTTTAAATAATTAGAATAAAGATTTTAATAGATAGGTAGGGTTTTAGCAAAGACTGTAAATTATAAAAAAGAAAAGAAAAGGGTTTGAGCAGATGGGATATATATTTAGATCGTGGGTTTTAATCTTTATATTAATTTTAAATAAAGTAAATAAGAGATTTAATAGAAAGTAAAGTTGCTTCGGGCGGTGTATATTTAAAAAAAATTGATATAAAAAGAAACCCAAAAAAAAAGATGTAGGTTTTAACCCTTTTATATTTTTTATTTTATATTAGTGATTTATATTTTTAAACAACTTCTCGGATAATCTTAGGGGTATGTTGGGGGTAAGAAGAATTGATAAAATCTAGCCTATAGCCATACAATAGGATAGGAATTTTAATGTACATAAAATATGTGTTTTTAATAAAATTTTAATTTATTATTATCATTTAAAATTTGTTTTTGTTATTGTTATATTATTGGGGGTGTATTTATATACTGTATGTGTGTATGTATGTGTGTGTGGGGTTTGAATTAGTGGTGTACGTTTTTAAAGCTAAATATTTTTATTTTTTATATTTTATATTTTTATAATGTTAAAGGATTCTCATTTTAACCTTTTATTTGTTAGGTTGTTTTGGGTATATTCGGTGAGCGGGGTGGTGGCCTCAGGTGTTGGGAAGTACCTGGGGTGGGAAGTCCCACAATAACGTGCAGCCCTGGGTGAATAGATATAGACAAGAAGGGAAAAGATGGGGAAGAGAGAGGTAAAAGGAGGGGGTTGTATGAATGTGAGAGGGGAAAACGATTTGAAAATAGCCAAATTGGGGTTAAATGTTTGAAAGAAAAGGATAGGTCTATGAATCCGGTAGTCCCATAATTCTTTGAACACATCCGCCGAAGTGGAGGAGGGAGATAGTATTTTGGAAATTTGATTTCAGAGAAGGGAATGGTATCAGGGGTGAACAGAGAGAGTGAGGGGGAGGGGAAGGGGATAGGAACATAGTTATATGCACGTAGAAAGAGAGTGTGGGATAAGGTAGGGGTGTGTAGCCAGAGGTGAGTTCCAGGATAATGTGGGTAAAAGTGAAATTTCGGGGTGGGAATTATATCCCCTCAGTCTCCGTATGCACCAGTAATTGGAGCGAGGGAGGAGGAGAGAAAAGATTTTTGTTACGATTGAATGAGATTTTTATCTAAGGTTTCGGGTAATCCGTAGATAATCTGTCCTTTTATTGGGGGATATAAATGCAAGGATGTGGGTAAGGAGAGGGGGGTGGTGAAGAATAATAAGGACCATATTGGGTAGGGGAGAGGAATGTTAAAATGGAAGAAAGTCTGTTAGGCCTTGATGTGTTGAAAGATAGTAATGACTAGCGGGAAATACGTGGTTCAGAAAAAAGTGAAAATTCATAAGTATAAAGCGCCGGACAGCGTGAATAGGCCACGGGGGGTGAGGGCTGTACTGGATTTATCGTGTGCCTGTAAGAGGTGGGAAACGATACGAGAGTAAGGTAGTTGGAGGTGTAAGAGTGTACTTTACAGGGGGGTTTGTGGCGCAGGTGGATAGGCTCATTCATCACTACTTGGGTGTTCTGCAAGGTTCTTATAGGTGTGGGTAGGGTGTAGAGAGTGACGATTGAATTGGTAAAGTGGGAGAAAGTAGGAGAGTTGGAGGTAGCATAAAGGTGTAAAAATTCGGACAGGATGACCAGTGTGTAAGAGTGGAAATTTAGGAGGGTATGGAACGGACAAGGTGGAGAGACGTGAGAGGGACGGGAATGGGGAGGTGGAAGGGGAGTAGGACGAGATTTAAGGAGGCCAGTATGTGAAAGAGGCTAGAGAGGGTAATGTGAGTAAAAAGGGTGGGATGCTGCAGAAGGAAAGGGACATGTGGAGGTGAGGAAAGTGAAAGGAGTGGATGAAAAGGAAAAAGGAAGCTTATGTGAAATGGTTGGGAAATAGGAGGTAATTAAAAGCTGGAGGAATATAAGTAGAGGGTTAGAGTGGAGAGCAAGAGGGCGGTGAGAGGGCCGAAGAGAAGAGCAAAGTGAGTGGTGTACGAGAAGGGTGACGTTGGGCGGAAATTTGGAAGAGGAAGTATAGAGTTTTTGGCATAAGCAAGTATAGAATTATATTAGTGAAGAAGAGAGGAAGGTTGGAGGAAGATGGAGATTAAGGGAAGAGATGGGGAGTGGATTGGAGGAGAGGATAGGGTGAGGAATAGGTGGGGGGAATAGTTTTACAGGATGGTGGGAGGTGGGGAGGAGGGGGAGGAAGGAAAAAAATCATGAGGGGTGGGGATGGGGAATGAGGTATGTGTAGCGGAAGGCAGGGAGTTGGAAGATGTAATATTATTAACATGGAGTATAATTTATTAGTGTATGGCTCTTGAGTCTAAGATAATAGAAGAGTCCGTCAGGTTCTGGATGTGTTGGTGAGGGATATATGTATCTATGATCTTAGTGTCAGTGGTATTGTGTGGATGATGTTGGTTGTTATATTTTGGTTATTGGATTATTGTGCTATTTTTTTTTTTGATGTGGTGTGTTGGTTACACCTGTCTATGAGTTTTTCCTTGGGAGGTTACCTTTTTATGGTTGTTTTGGCCTGGTTTTTCTCCCCACTGCTATATTTTGCACTTTCTGATAGGGGACAGAGGATTAAGGAATGGTCACGGAAATGTGGAATTTACCTAACGATGGTATATGTCGTTATTAAGTGTGGTAGGTGAAAGTGAATATGGTAGAGATACTGATTTGAGAGAGTGAGAGGTGGGTACGGAAGGAAGAATGGGGGAAGAACAAGGAGGATTCAGGGAGGGAAGAGGGTATGTGGATCAAGTGTTTACACCAAATCAAGATGCTTGTGGAGAAAAGTATATGAGAGGAAAGGGAAAGTGGTATGGGTGTATTTTTAGATTTAACAAGAAGCATATGGATAGGTGAAAACACAGCTTGTAATTTGTAGGAGGGTGTTTAGTGGTGGAATAATCGCGAGTGTGTAGGGTAATTTAGGTAAAGGTAATCAGGGTGATTTATACAAGAAATAGTATAAACTGTGTGTGAGAGTTTCAGGCAGTGGGAGAGTTGAGAATGTTTTGGGCATCGGCGAGGACGGTACTGCAAGGCAGGGGTGTGGTAAATGTCCGCCGGTGTGTATTTTCAATTTGTTTTATGAGAGTGGTTTGCAGAGGAATGGTGGTTTGGGGTTATGGTACTGTGAGGAGGGGGGTGGAATTGACAAATGGAATGTTAGTTAGCCGTCCGATGAGTTGTAGGGATCATGCATACTGTTTCTGCGATTTTGATATTCTTTGTCTTCTTTCTATTTTGATGGCCGATAGTATATTGTCCGCGGAAGGGTTTTGTGTTATCTTTCATTGGTGATGGGACGTTTGAAGAAGATGTGCGGACAAAAGGGGCCTTTAAAATAAATTCTCACGTAAGAGTAAAGTGTTAGTGTTTGAGGCCAGGTATGTTGTAAAGTGAGTGAGTGGGTAGGTACTGCAAGAAAGAACATTATAACCACTACTCACTTCTGTAGAAAGAAAGTAAATGATTTTTAGATATTTATGTGGACATGGAAAATTATCATGGGTTCCACTCGGGGGGGAGGAGATGAAGAGAGGAGATTAGAGAGCTAGAAGTAAGGATGAAGAGAATGAAGAGCGTTGAGTGTCTGAGAGAAGTATGATGAAAGGGGGGATTTATCACAGAAAAAGTTAAGAATAAAGTTATTTGAGCTGAGATTTATAATCTATCGGTGTTCGTCATTGGGTGTGGAACTGTGGGGGTAGAATGCTAGGTCCAGGAAGAAAGTTGGAAGTATTATGGAAATGAAAGGGGTTGAGAAAGCGTTTGTGGGATTAGATATCGAAGGGAAAGGAACTTCAGGAATAGCGGGTGGATGAGAGGAGAAGATGTCGAGTGGAAGGAATGGGATTGGTGGAAGAGGCGGAGAAGGGAATGTTAAGAGGTATGGGCATCAATGGATGAGATGGAAGGAACAGAGAATGTGGTAGGAAGAGTATCGGGAGGCGAGGGGAATAGGAAGGAAAGGAAGGAGGGAGACGCAAAGAAGGAGAGTGGATTGGAATGGAATAAAGGAGAATGCTGGAAGGAGGGAGGCTGGTGTAGGGAGGGAGTAGGGTAGGGTCTATGTGTGGTGTTTAGGCCGTAGGTGAATAGAGTGGGGTGGGAGAGAGGATGGGTGGCGGAGCGAGATGAGGGGGGGTGTAAGGATGGGAAAGAGGCTGTACGTACCACTACCCCGCCTCATGCGGGAAAAAAGTGTATGCATAATAATAATATACAATAATATATGTACTGTAATAATTACTTTGCTATTACAATTATGGACGGTGGTTTTACAAACTGGGGTGCGTACTCGAAATACCGGGGGTCGCGCAGATCAAGCAGTAGAACAAAACCATAAATTAATTAATATATTATAATAACAACATTATCAAGTACCACTTAGAGAAAATTATTATGAGAGAAGAATTTATTTTTAAAATTTTAATTAACCTTCCCTTCAGTTATCGTAGTTAGTTTGTCTTTTCGGTAACATTTCTCCCTAACCAAGTTTGCTTCCACAAACTTAAAAAGAAGCTAAACTTTCCCATCAATAATAGTAACAACAATAACATAATAGCAACAATATTCACACAAAATAATATTAATATAATGGATCCTAACCCGCATCATATTTAATCCGATAACCGCCAAAAATATAGTTAAAATAACAAACAATAAGGCAACAATAATAGTCCCAACTTTATTAATCCATTTTATCCTTCGCCTTTCTTTCCTTTTTTCGACTAGTTTCAATCTTTCTTTTTAACCAAGTCTTATATATTTCTTAATCTCTTTCCTGTTGTTTGAGGATTTCTCTCTCAAGTTTTTCCTTTTTCCAATTTCAACATTTCCTTCTCTCTATTCATACCACTCTCAAGCTTTTTTTCATCCCCCATATTCCCGCTTTTTCCCCCAGATCCTTTATCTTTTGCCCATTTTTTCCTTAAGAGGGCTAAAAAAAAATTATATCACAAAAAATTTAATAGAACTTCTTTTAATGGAACCGGAATCGAAGCAAAAAAAAATTTTTAATAATAAATAACATCTTTATTTTTCGAGATAAACAAAATTTGTTTATATTTCCATTTTAAAAGTAAATTAATACAATGGATACAATATAAATTAATATGAGATACTTTAAGCTTAATTAAGACTTATAAAATTGTAAAGAATAACTAATTATATATACTTTGTAAATTAGTGCGATGGAATGATCGGTCAATAGGGATCATTGGAACCTTTATTGACTTCGGTCACTATAGGATTCCTGAATCACGAAATCACTTTATGTAATACCAAGTCATTATATCGTACTAGTCACTATAACGGTAAAGGCGTGCCATGGTAACTATTATTATATTATTTTCATATCATAATATATATAATTGTACGAAGTCATGGCCGATTACCTTAGTGGATTATATTAGGAATATGGAGAGGGAGCCATCGTGTGAAGCAACATATCCCGTCTTGCATAGGAAATCACTGTAATTATCAACATCAATATATTTATTATAATAATATAATATATATATTATATATATATATATATATATATATTAAATTAATATATAGATATATATATATAATAATTAATATATATATATATATATCATATTAATATATATATATTAATATATTAATTAATATATATAATATATATAATATGTATAATATATTAATTAATATTATATATTATTAAATATATTAATATATTAATTATATATAATAATAATAATGTCCCAAAAGTAAGTGAGTAAACTGATGTCGATTTTATATCTGCCGACATTGAGAGATATGACTATACATGCCAATTACAGTTTGACGACACTTCGAAGTGCAGCACCCTTTGCGGACGCGCCTGACGAAAAATCTGGTTCGCGATATCCGTTGCTTGTCATATATTAACTGAACTCATAAGCAGTACCGGAAATCTATTCTAGAAAGTGTATTTAGTTTCACTGATGTTATAAAACAAAAAGTTTTAACTATGTTTTCTCATTACGTAGCCAAAAATGTGACCCTAATCAAAGCTTCAATTTAACCAAGTTTACGGGAAATGAAGTAGAAATCACTAAATACCGAGATAGATTAATCTGGAGCTGCATGGAGTAGATTGATTAGAAGATAAAGTAATATCTATGAATAATATGTTTTATCTTCTCCGAAATTCTATAAATTTGATAAGAATGCTAGCATTAAATTGAGTATAATGGCGGCTTATACGTGAGGTGCACGGAGCACCCAATCGAGTCTGACAATGTCCTGAATTTTAGTATAGCTAGATATATAATACTTTACTATAGATTTTATCTGAATCATCTAAGTTACAATCTCCAATAAACATATCTTTGCAAAAGACGGTGATTAACTGTCTGTCCATGTATAAGTAAACAATATTCCTAATGTGCACAATATACTTATACGGGCTAGTTAAAATAAATATATAACAATAAATCAGTTAGTTTTTAACCTAATATTTGGCCTTGCTCATGACGGTAATGATTTTACTTCTGAGAATTGTAAGTTAAGGGAATAAATTTTTTTGTGTCATTAACAACATATTGTCCGTGTCGTAAGGTTTCAGATTTCTGAGTATCATAAGAAAATATCGAGAGATAGAGCCCATGAACATTTTCTCAAATACTGTTTATATGTTAAATATTATACTTTTCCAATACAATTTTGTTTAGCTGCTTGTCTAATTTTCGAGGACTCGTAAGCAAGTTTAGTATCAGTTCATCGTTTAGGGTACAATTTTATGAGCTACGCGGTAGATCTATAAAGAACGTGAGCTCTCTACAGAGCGTATTACTTTCTGCTGATCGAGAGTTGATCTTTTTTGCAAAACAGCTTCTCTGCCACATTTTATTTCGCAATTGCAAATCGGCCTTAATGTTCGGAATTCATAAAATTCTTTAGTTATAATTAACTCGTCAAAACTGAATTCGAGTATTTTCCAAAAACGTTTTCAATCTTGCTCGCAGATTCAGCTCAATGTATACAAAATAATATAGAACATAAACCTCATAATAAATAGGCGTCTCTCACTCCTATCACAAAGCTCTAACAACTTTCCACTATATTTATCAAACGTTTGTTGTACGAAATTGGTACTTAAATATCAACATCGAGGGTCGTACTTCTACATTATTTTCTCGTACCCCTTACCTATGAATAATAAGCTTTGTGACCACTTAAAAACTACTATGTTCTACTAGATATGAGTAAGGCTACTATCTCTCCATAAATATTAAAGCTTCGTTAAGATGTAAGCAAATGTTTCAGTAATGGCAGACATTGGTAAATACGTATAGTAATATATATATATATATGTATATTATTGTCTACAAAGAATTTTGTAATATAGGCATGTAAACTTAATAATTTACCTTTTACATATCATAGACAATAATACGTAACGAGTAGATTAGATAATATACTATGCCTATACACAGTAGATGTAGTGCCAAACGAAACGAGATTAGATACTCTATCCCGAGCCCTATTATACATTTAACAGATGATAGTGCAAGACTGACTTATTATACAATAAATTTCTGTTATATTAATCAACTGGTATGCTGATAATTAGTAGTCTACTATAGGTTAAAAGTAGCTATACCTAATCAACCGTTATACTCAAGTCGAGAAGAGTCATACATAAATTACATTAACAAAGTATCTTTCATGGATACATATATGGTCGTCAGCTTAAGAACAATATCAATATATTCTATTACAACAGTCATACGCGGAGGGAATGGATATATAATTGTGAATGTGTTTAATTTTAGGGCTGTCAGTTGGGGGAAAGATTATATTATGTAAATATGTACAAAGATCAGGTTAAAAATCATCACACACACAAACTGTGTATTAATAAATTTATAGTATTTAGTACACATTTGTATAATATAAAATTACATAATTATAAAATAAAAAATAATTATAGATTAATTAAATATTAAAGTAATTAAGTGAGTAAGAAAGTACGGTAAGATAAATATACTATTACCTATATATATCCGTTTAAAAATAAGTAGACCTTTCTCTTATATAATAAAAAAAAAAAAATTAACCCTAAGGAATAATAAAGGGTAGTATCAGCAACCGCTAGGCAGAAAGTCGGGGTCTACTCGATCATTTATACTGAGGGTGAGGTAAACTTAATCAAGGGTAGGCACTAAATCCCCCCTCCCGGGGGTAAGGGTCCTCCCGGAACCCCCCCGCTTTCTTTGGTAATTTGAGGTTGTCACAGCGGCCAGTTCTCTTTGCCCATATGTATAATCGAACACTATTTTATCTCGTAGAGTAGTACTTATTGGAACCACTGCACCTTGAATTATTCCGCGTGTCGTCTGCGAGAGTAAGTTGCCCCTCTGAACATATGTTGTCCGTCTGTATTATATATAGTAAGACATTTAATAAAAATACATTACTCGGACACCCCACCCATATAAATGATTATGGGTTTTAACTCTAAGTAGGCTTAAGCTTTACTATTATTTGTTAATGGTGGTGGATGTCTATTAAATACTATAAAACTATATAATATATATAATATAATATAAATATATATATATAATATAATATAATTAATAATATATATAACTAGTATATATTAATTAATTATATATAAATATAAAAAATATATATATAATTATGTTCCTATACCCGCGGCTCCGAAGCCTCTCACCTTTAACCTGCATTTGTAAGCCTAAATTTTATTATTATGTTTATATTTTTTTTTTTATTATTACTAATATTTACCTAACTAAAAAATTTAAATAAGGAGATTTAACCAAAAATGTAATTCCCTTTCCATATGATATAATGACTATTAGTTCAAATTTAATTTTTAACTTTAAATATTTTTTTTTCACATTGGTTCTTCATTATGAAAAAGATTTATTTTTTATTATTATTTTACTCACATTTATATTTACGATACAGTTGGAGTTACAAAAAGATATATGTTTCCTTTATCCTTGTAGCTATTGTTAGATTATTTGAGTCCTTATTTTGGTGGTATGCAGCCTGGCCTAAATATATATATATATATATATAATTAATATATATAATATATTAATATATATTAAATATATATATATTAAATATATATATAATATATATAATCTATAATATTAATAATTAATTTATATATATATAATTATATATTAATATAACTATATATATATAAATATATAATACTTATATATATAATAATATATAATATTACATATATTGATAATATATTACATCAATATATATCTAATTATATATATATATTATATAATATAATATTATATTATAATAATATGCCTTAAGACTACGAGAGCCGTACACTGGTTTAAGCAGTAGATATGCTATAAGTTGAGCGATGCAGGTTTAATGAACAGTGGTAACTTTTTAGGTGAAAGATGTGGAGATACGTGAAATGTTTCGTCCAGGATCATGCCTATAAATCATCTCAACGGACACTGCGACGGAATTAGTAATACTTTCGTCTTTTTTCTAAAACACAAAGACTTGCGAGTCAACCAAGCTATATATTTTTTTATCTATATATATATAACCAGTGAATAATAATTGATTTTTTTAATATAATTTTTAAAAATTGGAGAATAAAGGCATTCCAATGTAGATGAGAGTTGCACTCCAGAGATGCATAGAGCAGGTCGTGCACATAAAGGGACCTACCAAACTTGTGCTATGTTGATGGGTCACGCGTTTCATTGAAACAAGTGGCAAAAAGCATGAAGCTAAGTACACACTGCTGTGGTGAGCTGACTGTAAGTTTATTTTATATGAGTATTAGTCCAGGTGTATGAGAGGGGAAACAGGTCAGTCAGTCAGTCGCGCGTTCAAGGGAGTCCAGGTATGTAAAGAGATGTTTTTTTTTGTTTGTATCCATATTATACTATATTTATATAGCTTATTTATTATTGTTTTAGTTTTTAGATAGTAATAGTAGAGAGGGAGAGAGAGAACGAAAATGTTGTATATTAACGATTGTGGAACTAAAATGTGTAAGTAGAAAGTGAGGGTGTTTCTTGGCCATGACTCGATACATCTAATAGCATAAACATCTATCTCCTCTACCTTTTCATTTCAGTCTTCTCCATTACCTATATATGATTCTACCCAACTTTTTCTGTGTCACACGCTCGTCTGGCATAATTTTGGTTTGAAAAGAGAATGATTGTTGTTTTTGTTTTGTTTTTATGCTTATTTATTACTAATAAATTTATTATTTTATTTCTTTTACTATGTATGGAAATATATATTATTTTATACATCTTTCTTACATATAACCTGTAGGTTATTAATGAGCTATTTAACGAGTTTCATCAGTTGAAAGCAGTGGTGAGTGGTGAGTATTTATTTTTATTTATGTTGGATTTTCATATTATTATTATTATATAACTAATTTATTATATAATTGAATGTATTTAATATTTATTTTATTAATTGTATCCTATTATTAACTATTATTATTATAAATCATATTATTATTAAGTATTATTTACTATAATATATATATAACTCTATATTATAATATTAAATAAGTTTACCACATGAACTTATTTATATTTAGTGAAAGGTTATATATATATAATAATTATTTATTACTATTTTTTTAAGTAATAAATTTTATTGGTGTGGAATAAGTTAATGTAGCAATGTTATATTGACTTATTATTGATATTTTTCTTGTTATTATATTTTGCTTTTATTAATAAATTTTATTCTAAGTTGAGACTCATATTGTATGACTATAATTAAGAGTAAAACACTATTTAGAGACTATACAGACAGACACTACAGTATATAACACTTATACACAATCATACATTACACCTATCATCATTAACTAAAATTACACAATAAATCTACACATAAACATTATAATCATCAACTATCTAATCTTTCCTTAGTATTTATATCACTTTTTATTAAATTATTATAATTTATTCTGATAATTATGAGGTTAATTAATTATAGATATACATTTAGACATGTGATATATTTATTACCATATAAATTATTTATATATATATGTTGGAGTTATGCTTATTTTGTATGTAGCTATATTTAATTATTTATTATCATTATTAATTTCTTAATTTTAATCAATTAAATTAAATTAATAAATTTTGAATCTGCATTAATATCGCTATAAACTGTGTTGGTATCATTTTCCAGTTTATGTAGTACTTGAGGAAAACTGGATCGTGACAATACAAATACCGACCAAGTTTTTCCTTATCTATATAATATATTTCAATATGCGTCTCAGTTGTGAGATAAGAGGAGATTCATTAATGGTATGTCACAGTACCTATGAGAACGGAATTAACTATATACTTATAACCTCATGAACTAAAATAGTAAAAAATTTAAACTGATATCACCGGAAAACCTCTTATACTACATATCTGAAATAAAACCCCATCAGAAAAATGCTCATGAATAATTCCCCCTACTAGTAATATTATATAGTTTCCAAAGCATTTGATGAAGAAATTATTCGTATATATTGATTATTAGTTAGCTTTTGGTATTATTTGATTATTATTATTGTAGCTTTAATTCTCTTATGATATTTTAATTATTGATTATTATTTTATTTGTAAAATTATTTAATTTTTTAGACTTGTATGATCATGTTGCAACCAAAATCTTTAAATTTTTCAAATTGTGTATGTACATATATTATACGGCTGATTTATATTATTTTTTATGTTCTAATATTTAGTATAGTTTAATAAGGATCACTGCACTAGACGAATTTTTTTTAGATTTGACTAGATTGAATAATATATAATAAGATAAATAAAAATAACCTAGTTTATATTTTTTTTTGGCATTTCTATAATTTATTTTAAATAAAATTACAAACATATGTGTTGTTATTGTCTTTAGCACTCTTCATTTTCCAGACAAAATTTCATTACACCCCACTCCTTTATTATACTTACTGTGTTTTTTTTTTTATTTATTATAGAAAAAAATAATATACCGATTATATATATAATATATAATCTGTAGCACCTTCACTTCTATCGGCCATTATAGATTAATAGATCCTCGCTGGATATGAGTAGAATTGCAATGCATGTTTAAAGGATCTATTTGACATATAAAGATTACTGTAGAAATGAATGGGTAATAGAGTCCCAAGACCATGAGTGTGAGTATGAATGCACTTTTCATGATCCATTCTCTAATGTGGAATGTAGCTCATTATTTCACACGGCTGAGAAGAAATATTGCTAAGACCATTTTCTTATTTCTTCAAATGACTTATATAAGCTAAAAATATATATCTATAGTGGTTATAAGTCAAAAGAAATACTACTAAGTTCAAATATATATTAGTAGGCTATATATAAGTGTAAATTTTAACAGTATTATTGCAATAATTATTACCAAAAAACTACTGAAAGAAGAGAAGTGGAATTCGGTGATACTTGAAACACACCACTACTTTGTGTTAAAAATACCTACTTTAGGTTTAAACACACTGCGTTTACACAAGGCTACGGAGTAGAAAAAAAGAAGCAATGTTTAAAACACATGAAAATAACACCATGCATTAAAATATTATAAGGCAAATGTATTTATTACCAATGGTTATTGACGTAGTCAGTTAGGACACTTCTTAGCAATGTTTTATGATATGGCCATAATTTCAATCATCAAGCCTCACCGAAATTTCTTTTTTCAATCCATCGTGTGACGATGGGGTGCCCACAAGCTAACCTCTGAACAAGGCAATAAAAAATGTTTCTTGTGCTGATTTTAAATAATTACTTGTTGGAGATGATTCTATATATACATATACTACATATATATCACTAATCTCTATATTATTTAACTAACAAAAGCCCTCTGAGATGTTGAAGTTATTATAATTAGATAAGTGTTAGTAGAGGCGTTAATATAATATATATACCTATAATATCATCTATTTATATATCGCTCTCGCAGTCCGCCACTTAGTCTTCTATAACGTTTATATATAACGACTAGTAGGTATAATATATATAAATATATTATATAGGTATATTATATTTGTAAATTATGAACGCATCCATTATATAAAACAATTAAGAATTCTTCGTTTCGGAGCTCGTGAGGATGTTCATCTTTCTACCCATTCAACTGATGGCCACATTCAAAAGATTATCATCAAAATTCCACAACTCATCCCTTCGTGGAGTTGAAGCGGCCACAGCAAGCAACGAGGCCAGACCAAGGTCCATCACTGTAATACAAGTATCATCCAAATTAAGACATAGTGGTTAATTTTTTTGTGGTGGTATGTCCTGGAATGCCACTTAAAAGTCTATTGTTCAACTGTAACTATTTATAAGCTAAAAGTTAAAAGAATTTCTTATTTCGGTAGAATTTTTTAATAGTTTATTCCCTTTTTATGGCTATTTGTATATATTTGACCTTTTCTGTCTGTGAGATCATTTGTAAAGCAGTTTCGTGCAGACGTGGTCGTTCTCATTTTGTAAACTTAATTGTCAACATCTGTGAATTACTTACTAATTTTAAATGCCACATCGCTAACTATCATCCTTGCCCTTTTTTGAGACCCAGATCTAAGGAATCATTCTCCAACGACCGTGATGTATCAAATTACAGCCTATTCTAAAATGTTTCCATCTAAAGGATGAAGCGTGTGTGTCTGTACAAACATCAACGATACTGTAATGGAGTCAAAAATCTCAAATCTTCTAAATTAGATGTTCTTTGGCTTAAAATCTCTTACAACAGCAACAAGAATTTTGCGATTCTATTGATGTTTTCTTGATGAAGAATTCCCAGTATATTTTGAGATTTTCTACTTCTCACTGTTGCATCTTGTCATTCAAATTCTGAAGATTTCTTTTCAGGAGGTCTTCATACATACAATTCTTAGGGGTTGGGTTAATCTCATATTTATTTAGGTCGAAAAAAAGCCGAGTTATTCTGTATTCTTAAGAATCTGAAACCATTGATTAGAGAAACTATAATAATAATAACTAACCAGTTCTTAAATTCTAGCTATGAAAATACCATCTCCTTGTGCCCTCCTACTGGTAAATCACTTCCGCGTGCAATCCTACTGGTAAATCACCTTCGTGTGCATCATACTGGTAAATCACCTTTGTGTGCCCTCCAACTGGTAAATCTGTTCTAAGCACAGCAGCTGGCAGTTTATTCGGGATTTTTTTTTTAAATTTTAGTAGGTATACTTTCTAAAAAATATTACTATGCAAAATCATCTTTTACAATTATTTAAAATGGAAAATATTCAGAGAAAAATATTTTCCAAAGAAGTTTAGTAAACTTTGGAACCAATGGTGCCATATCAAAAGGACACTTCTCAGTATTTTACTCTATCTCAAACTATTACTTATCGAAAAGAAAGCCATGAGGTCTCTCTCTCTCTCTCTCTCTCTCTCTCTCTCTCTCTCTCTCTCTCTCTCTCTCTCTCTCTCTCTCTCTCTCTCTCTCTCTCTCTCTCTCTCTCTCTCTCTCTCTCTCTCTCTCTCTCTCTCTCTCTCTCTCTCTCTCTCTCTCATTAATATTTCTATAAAAGTCTACGGTTCTTACTCTCACTATTTTATTATACTTAAATTAATATCACTAAATTTATGTTATAACACACTATAACTTATTTTAAGACAATGTCATTTCATAAATTATTATTATTATTATTATTATTAGTGTATGTATGTATTATTATTATTATTATTATTATTATTATTATTATTATTATTATTATTATTATTATTATTATTATTATTATTATTATTATTATTATTATTATTATTATTATTATTATTATTATTATTATTATTAATATTATTTTAATTATTATTATTATTATTATTATTATTATTATTATTATTATTATTATTATTATTATTATTATTATTATTATTATTATTATTATTATTATTATTATTATTTAATATTATTATTATTATTATTATTTATTTTGACTATTTTTATAATTATTATCATTATTTGTGCGCGTGTGTGTGTGTGTGTGTGTGTGCGTGCTTGTGTGTGAATTATTAATAAAAATAAATAGCATTATATATATTAAAAATTCTATATTTAAAAACATAATAATATAATGTAACATTTAATGAACATTAATAATAAATTTTATGAAGAATAACAAATTAATAAAGAATAATAATAGCTTAATGATAAAAAGAAGAAAATAATAGTACAATAATAGTAATAAGTAATAGTTTACCAATATTAATGGTTGTAATAAAAGTGGAGTTATTGTAATAATAATATTCTGCCCCCATTAATGATGATAATGAATAATAATAATAATGATAATAATAACAATAATGAGATAATAATAACAATAAAAATAATAATAATAATAAAAATAATAATAATATTAATAATAATAATATTAATATTAATAATAATAATAATAATAATAATAATAATAATAATAATAATAATAATAATAATAATAATAATAATATTATCATAATAATAATAATAATAATAATAATAATAATAATAATAATAATAATAATAATAATAATAATAATAATAATAATAATAATAATAATAATAATAATAATAATAATAATAATTATAATAAAATTCCTCTTAAATACCTAAATAATAATAATAAAAGCAATAATAATGTGTAATAATAATAAGCGATAAATATAATATTATACAATAATATAATAATAATAATAATAATAATAATAATAATAATAATAATAATAATAATAATAATAATGTTTATTTAAATATATTGCTTCTCTTGCAACACCCATGAATAATCTTCTATCTTTCTATTAATCTAATTTAGAAAATTGATATTTGACTAGTCAGCAAAAAGCCATATCATAACGCCTTTGAAATTTTACACATGATCAAACATGTTTGGGGCCTAACGGGGTGCAAAGCAGCCTAAAGGGTGATTAAATCAGCTTTCTTTACAAATGTTTTATCCTCTTTCGAATGAAATTTCAGTTTTCCCGTCACGCGTCACTTCTGCCAAAACATTCACCTATTTCATAGGCTTCTAATCTTTCTATCTATCTATCTATCTATCTATCTATCTATCTATCTATCTATCTATCTATCTATCTATCTATCTATCTATCTATCTATCTATCTATCTATCTATCTATATTTCTATCTTTCTATATTTCTATATTTCTATACTTCTATCTATCTATCTATCTATCTATCTATCTATCTATCTATCTATCTATCTATCTATCTATCTATCTATCTATCTATCTATCTATCTATCTATCTATCTATCCTTCGGAGGAAGCCATTTAAAAATAACAAAGGAAAAGCAGATTCAAAAGAAGCCGATCGGCGTAATGGAGTAATTCTAAGTATGAAACTATTACCACACAAAATATATTCTATGGGTTACAAAAGCTTCTTCCCTTCTACAGATATAAAGTCCTAATGAAAAGTTGACATAAAACTCTTTTGCAATCGTATCAAATGGTGTTTTAGCAATGGAAACGCAATCTTTAAAGTAGACATTGCCTTTCCTTTCCCTATTGTTGAGACAAAAGAATGAGAGAAAATCTTTCCTCAAACCGCACACAAAAACATATATATATATATATATATATATATATATATATATATATATATATATATATATATATATATATATATATATATATATATATATACTCTTTCTCTTGCTCTTATAAATATGCAAGATAGATAGATAGATAAATAGATAAATAGATAGATAAATAGATAGATAAGATAGATAGATGAATGAATAGATAAAGATGAATGGAGAAAATCAGATAGATGAACGAAAGAATGAAAAGAAAAGAAAGAGAGAGAGAGAGAGAGAGAGAGAGAGAGAGAGAGAGAGAGAGAGAGAGAAAGCCGTAGAACAGGCTAAATATCTTAATGGATTTATTGATATCCATTTGTGATATTTCATAGTGTGCGAAATCAACTTAAATGAAAAAATAAATTAACTAAAATTTAATTAGAACTTTTTGAACAACTTTTATTTAGCTAATTTAAATGTAAATTTTCAAATAGCAACATAGTTAAAAGGCTTTGAAGAGAGATAACCATTATATCTCTATGTATTACGTACACGTGATAGAATTGTGTTCGGACATTTAGCTGAACATCAAAAATGAAATTATGGATATGAAAAATTGTTAGGTTAGGTTAGGTTAGGCTATGTCTGGTTAGGTTAGATTAGATGAGGTTAAGTTAGGTTATATTAGGTTTCTTTAGGTTCGATAAGGTTGTGCTAGGTTACATAAGGTTTTGTTAGGTTAAGGTATGTTAAACTAGGTTAGGTTAGGATTGACTATGTCAGGTTAGGTTAGATCAGATCAGGCTAGGTTATTTTATATTAGGTTTGCTTAGGTTAGATAAGGTTCTGCTGTTTATTTTAGGATATGTTAGGTTTTGTTAGGTTTTGTTAGGTTTTGCTAGGGTTTATTAGGTTATGTTATGTTAGGTTAGGTTAGGTTAAGTTAGGATTGAATATGTCAGGTTATGTTAGGTTAGGTTATTTTATATTAAGATTGGCTAGGTTAAATAAGGTTGTGCTAGGTTATGTTAGGTTTTGTTAGGTTAGGTTAAGTTAGGTTAAGATAGGCTATGTTATGAGATAAACATTTTATAAAACATTTTTGTTTCATAATTTTATTTCATCTTCGGCCCAATGTCTGTTCGGCCAAATATACGTCTACCAAATATCCAGACACCGATAGAACTAACATTAGATACTCATGTGCAAATTTTGTGTATATTTGTGTGTATAGGCATATTAGTATGTGTATATTTGTGTGTATAGGTGTATGTGTGTGTCTGCATGAAAAGATGCCTCATTGTTTTTATTTTTATAAAAAGAATCAACCATTAATTGTAAAATAGAAATTCTCCAGACAGGTTGATTAGAGGCTAACTGAAAAATGGTTCCTTCTAATATATATATATATATATATATATATATATATATATATATATATATATATATATATATATATATATATATATATATATATATATATATATATATATATATATTCTATATTTCAACGTCCTGCTACTACTTATATATATATATATATATATATATATATATATATATATATATATATATATATAGTTAAGGAAAAAAAGGCGATATACAATATGAGGCACACCATAATTTAACTCTTTTGCCAAAATGATCACAGCTCCTGTGAATGTCATACCGGGATTATCAGAGTGCCAATGTACACCAGAATTATTAGAGCGCCAGAGTCACTTTAGGATGATGAGAGTGCCAGTGTGTCCAGAATTATCACGAAGTGCTCAGGGCCACACCCTACATTCATAAGAATAATTTGCATTCCAATACGAAAAGATGTGCCTTAACATTTAAAACTAAAATAAAATGTTTCTATTTTTAAATTCCAATTTATTTATTTATTTATTTAGTTTAATTTTTATTTGTTTATTATTTGTCTGTCTGTTATTATTATTCTAACTATTATTATTATATTATTAGTATCTGACTCATTATTATTATTGTGTATTGTATTATTATATTATTACAACATATTATTATTCTTATTATTATTATAGCGTAAACATATTATTATTATTATTATATATTACAATTATATAATATGTATATATGTATATATGTGATAATAATAATGTAATAATATAATAATAATAACCCAATATGTATACATAATGTAATGTTAATGTGACTCAACTCTTAATGATATAATATAAATATAAACATAATAATATATGTGTAAGACAAATATATAGTAATAATAATAATAACTAATATATAATATAAAATAATAATATATATAACTATATAAATAATGTATTAATATTAATAACTCTATTCATAAATATATAATAATGTCAATAAATATATTAATATTATATGATATAATATTTTTAATAAAAATAATAATAATAATAATAATAATATATATATTTATATATATATATATATATATATATATATTTATTTATTATAATATATATTATATATTATTATATATATTATATATATTATATATATATATATATATATATCTTCTATATATATATTATATATGATTGAAAATTCTCTTTTATTATATATTATGTTAACTATTTAATAGATATCCTCACGTTTTTTTTCCTTTTTACCCATATATTGATGTATATATATATATATATATATATATATGGAATATGGATGTAAATGATGATAATGTTATTGATATTTGACATCTTCCCTATGTTATAAAACTTATAACTAAATAATCCACTGACATGTTGCCAAACATGAGCTAGAATTTGCTTTACAATATCTTGTTAGCCGTTTGTATATCTTCTTCCACTTCTTTGTAACTTTATTACATACTCACTTGTTTTATATCTCGGGATTTATTGCTCTCCCAGTGAATTGAGAACTAATGATATGTGCTGAAAGGTACCTACATTAGAAGTATCTTTGTCTTACAGAATGTTTTGGGCGTGTTCTTCCCAGATAGGGATGTGGTTTTCAAAAGCTCTAATTGCTATTACTTTAATAGGGTTTTTTACAACTAAACCTTTAAGGGAGTCTTTTGTTATTAATCGTGACTCGTTTATTATTACAATGTTTCAGAATATGCTAAAGTTAGATCTGTAAATACTTTTATAATAATTCCATTTTAATTCTCTTTTTCCTTCATTTATTACAGAAGGTTATTCTAAACTTTCTAATTAAAAGACTATCGTAGCTAAGTATAATTAGAATAAAGAACATATCTTTAAATATATATATATGTATATATATTATATATATATATATATGTGTATATATATATATATCTTTTCTTCTTATTATTTTATATATATATAATATATATATAATATATATATAATAATAATAATAATATAATCCATATTATATATTATATTTTATATATATATATATATATAATATTATATAATATTATATATATATATATTTTCATATAAAACCATATATATATTATCATACTTTAATATAATATATTATAATCTTTATATATTCATTAATAATATATTTTATTAATATATCTTTCATTTTATTATTTATTATATATATATATATGTATGTAGTATATATATATATATACATTATACTCATATATATATTTCTATTCACTATATATAACTATATATATCTCTATATATTTATTTTATGCACACCCAACTACTGAAACACGTATTCAGTTATTTTAAAGTTAAGTTGTGGATGGAGTGATGTTTATAAAAATATCTTTTCATTTTATTTAAATGTAAAAAATAGACAAATATATATATATATTATATACTCTATATATATCCCTTTCTATATATATATATATATATATATATATATATATATATATATATATATATATATTATATATATATATATTTATATATATATAATTCTCTTTGTTAGTTCTATAGCAACTGTTGTAAACAATCATAATTGATCCATTAAATGTATTAAAGTGGTTTCATCCCCTACCACACGACTATTTTCCACTAATTACCTTCTACCGTCTCTCACTATTAACCAGGAATGGCATGAAAAAAAATCAAATGTTTTAAATCAACTAATTTTTTACGTGATTTTTTTTAAAAAAAAAATATCATTAATTTTTTTTTTTTTAATTCTTTTATTTTTTAGGTGAAAAATTCTTTTTTAAATTACTAATTAATCCTAATAATCAACTAATTAATGATAAGAATATTTAATCAATATAATAAGTGAATTTACCTATATAGTTTTATAGTTTCAAATCACTTTTTATAAAGAAAAATAAAATAAAATTAGAGTACTCAAAACTATTGAACTTCTAGTAGGCTAGTCAAACTTAAATGTTTGCATTAGTCTTTTAAGGCAGGTTTTCTTCAAACAAAGACCCGCGGGCCAAAACAGGCCCGCAAGCTCCACCAATCCTTCCCGCAGTTTCAAAGATAAATATTTTTCTAACAGTAGACTTCTAGTAAATTTGGAGTAATTCTCAGAATGTTTAGTCTTATAATGACGTTTTATATTGTATTCTTTGAGAACTGATATTGTTTCATTGCAAATTATACCCATTGCCTTATTACTTGACTCAATCAAGAGATATTGATATCCCCATTGCTAGCTAGGTCTTGGCCCTTGGGACTTAGTGGAGGAGTCAGTGTGGCAGTTAGGCTAAAAAGTTTGGAGACCCCTGTTCTAAGCTGTCATATTTTAATAGTAATTAACTCCATAAACTAGAAATGTATTTTTTATTAATCTACAGTCTGGACTAAAGAAATAAAAATTATAGAAAAACAAATAATAAACTACACCATTTTGGAATAAATTTACTGTTAAAATTATTGCCAACTGTTGTAGCTATTTATTACTTGTTTTTCTATAACTTTTATTTCCTTAGTTTAGACCACAGATTCTTAACCTGGGCGATAGCGCCCCTTGGGGGCGCTGGGTTTGATTAAGGGGCAATAAGCTCTATGGGACGCTGAAAGGGGAGCGGAGCTAACATAAAAAAATGACATTATTATCTTCAATAGCAATTCTATTATACATGACAGTGTTGTTAATATTTACAAATGCAAGACAAGTATCCTAAACTTTGACAGGAAATAAAATTGCTCTTACATGCTTTCCTTCCTCATACTTAGTGGAAAAAGGATTCGGTGCGGTGTTGCAAATTCTTACTAAACAACGAAATAAAATGACAATTCGTCAAAGAGACTTGAGACATCGTTTGACTAACATTGAACTTTATATAGAAAATCTCGCAAGTTCTCATCATCAAGCACAAGGACGTCATTAAGTCACAATTAAGATAAATTAATAATTTTAGTCATCATTCATTTTTATCAACGTAATTTTTAAATCTAATATTCTGCATATTTTAGTAAAATTATTTTATCGTTCATAGTTAAAAATATTGTTTCACTTTCTGCTTCTTTCAAATGAAGCGGGGCGTTAACCAATATAATTAGTTGAAAGTATGCACTACACATGAAATGATTAAGAACCATTAAACTTTGCTAAACTAAACCACTAAAACTAAACCACTAAAACTAAACCACTAAAACTAAACCACTAAACTAAACCACTAAACCACTAAACCACTAAACCACTAAACCGCTAAACCACTGTAGATTAATAAAAAATACATTTTATTTTTATACAGCTAAATATTAAAATAGGAGAGCTAAGAAGACTAATGTAAAACATTTAATCAAACCTACCACAAGTTCACTACTCAATAATTCTGAGTGCTCAATTTTTATTTTTTTCCTTTATTAAAAGTGATTTGAAACTATATAAATGAAATATACTTATTTTTAATTAAGTAATAATTAAGATTAATTAGAAATTTAAAAAAAAATAATAATTTTTACCTAAAAACTAAAAAAAAATAAAACATATAAAAAATTGGTTTATATACAAAAAAAAAAAAAAAAAAAAAAAAAATCCCCAACCCTGCTATCAACTATGGAATCCTTTGCCTATGAATTCATCCTTCACCATTCTTTTCATTCCGAAGAGCCTCTCACACAGCCCAAATAACTGACACTTTTAGGATCACTGTGGAATAACACTTCTAAGTTTCTTTTAGCAAGACAGTGAAAGAGATGGTTGTTTAAAACACCTCAAAACCCCAATTTATTAATTCACATACAAGCTCTAATTGTCCACATAACAGTAATATTATCGATAACATATATAACTTTAATATTCTTGATATTTCTTTTTCTGTGATTTTTTTTGGAATCATGGTTGCCGAGCCACTAAATATTTTTTCTAGACTCCGACTCCAGCCTACAGGAATTTGATTTTTTAAGAGTTTCGTTTATTGTATTGTCAATAAAGTAATTTCCTTTATCTCTGTTGAAGTTTTGACTATTGTTTATAATATATGCTTCGTGCAGCTTTGTAAATTTATGGTTATTAACTTTTTTAATTATATTAATATTTTTAGTGTCGATTGGATGGTCTTTTTCAAGTTGATGAGATACCAACGGAGAATTTCTATTGAAGGTTCTAATGTCAAATTGGTGTCAACTTTCTGTAGACAACTTATTAAGAATATGGAACGTCTTCAAACACAACCCAAACCAACCATCACGAAGTTGAAATAGAAAATCATCGTCACTTGCTTTTTCTCTTCCGAAGATTCCCGACAGAGCCAGGGAGAATCTCTGCGAAAGCTAGAAACTTCAGGAAGAGGAACCTAATATTGTTGTATATATATAATAATAAAAAGGTTTTATACTATTCAGTGTATTTAATTCTCAAAAAATGTGATTATACTAAGTGTGCTACTGCAACTAAATACATATTAAAGAGCGAAGAAACATATCTCTGTAAATCTAATATATATATAAATATAAATATATATGTATATATATATATATATATATATATATATATATATATATATATATATATATATATATATATATATATATATATATATATATATATATATATATATATATATATATATATATATATATATATATATATAAAAGTTGAGAAAATATGAATGCTTGAGGTAATTTATACCGTAGCCTTATCTTGACCATTAGTTTTTATCTTAATTTTAATATATTATTCAGTGGCCTTCCAAAACCCTCTGTATAAATTATAAAGCCTTGAGGACTCCGTCATATTTTATGAGTGTGAGTTACTCCTCAAAGAATTTGAGCTCCTGCGTAAGGAAGCAAATTCAATTTGAAGAGTTATTCCGAACGTGAGAGTTACTCCCGAGAAATTTGAGCTCCCTGCGTAAGGAAGCAAATTCAAATTGAAGAGTTACTACAGTAGTTTTGCCCGAACTTTATTTTACATTTTCGTGTGTTTATGCGAGTGTGTTTTGGGCGGATGTAAGACAGCGTTTTGCATTAACTTTAATAATAAAAGATGAAAAATGGGGAGAGAGAGAGAGAGAGAGAGAGAGAGAGAGAGAGAGAGAGAGGAAACAAAAGTATAAGCCCGAAACTCTGTTATGATTATGGTCCGGAACCGCATACACAAATTTACATACTTTCACTGTATACATGAAAGTATACAATACACAGAAAGATGTTATACAGACAGACAGAGATTTATTCTATACAAAACTTTATATAAACTTATTTAAAGTTTTTCTTTAAATCTCATTATCTTTTACCTCATTTTTTCCCTTCCTTTTTCCATTCTCTTCATTTCTCTTCCTGCAGAAGAAGAAGAAGCAAAATTTTTTTATGTAAATTTTTCCTTTTTCTCTTTCGTTTTCTTCTTGCATGAGTTATTGTATATGTAGAAGTCTTTTCTGTATAGTTAGGGCAAAGTAGGATGTCATTTCATTGTTTCGCCTTCCCTCAGCATACAAAGAGAAAGAGAGAGACAGAGAGAGACAAAGAGAGAGACAGAGAGAGAAAAAGGAAAAAAAATAGTTTTATTTTGTTTAAAATTGTTTGAGTAGCCATTTATCTGTCCCAGAAACTTATATTTATTATTATTATTTTGACATTTTTATATATTTTATGATAGTCCAAAGACTCCCATTCTGGCTGGGCTGATCAGGACTAATGAATTCATTATAATGCCCCTGGGAGCTCAAGTGTGGCTCAGTAGTCTTTTTATTCACATTCATTTTTCAGCAAAATGAATATTTTATTATTCAAAACTGGTAAATGCTTTTTGTTGAATTAAATAAAAAACTTTCCTTTCGAAGAGCAAAAAAACAACAACAAAAAACAAAAAACAACCAAAAAAAAATAAAATAAATAAAATTACAGAATTAAATATTTTAAGTTTTGTGTTAAAACCGTAATAATTTTTTCTTTATTTGTCTTTTATTTTTCTATTTTAAGATTGCAGTTTTTTTAATTTCCATGTTTTCGTTATAAGTTTGTGGTCGAGTGGGATTTCCATTGTTAATAAAAGATAGGAAATGAGTTTGGGGAGAGAAGAGAACCCTGAGGAACACCATTATTAATAGATTTAATGGATGAAACGGTGGTCATCTATAACTGATTCCAGAAACGTTTGGAAAGGAAGTCCGAAAGAAGACTCCAGAGAAGAGGATGAATACCGAAAGAAGACTCCAAAGAAGAGGATGAATACCGAATGAAGACTCCAAAGAGGAGAATGAATGCCGAAAGAAGACTCCAAAGAAGAGGATGAATACCGAATGAAGACTCCAAAGAGGAGGATGAATACCGAAAGAAGACTCGAAAGAAGAGGATGAATACCAAAAGACTCCAAAGAAGAGGATGAATACCAAAAGAAGATTCCAAAGAAAAGGATGAATACCAAAGAAGACACCAAAAAAAGAGGATGAATACCGAAAGAAAACTTCAAAGAAGAGAATACAGAAAAAAGATTCCAAAAAAGAGGATGAATACCGAAAGAGACTCCAAAGAAGAGGATAAATACCGAAAGAAGACTTCAAAAAAGAGGATGAATACCGAAAGAAGACCCCAAAGAAGAGGATGAATACCGAAAGAAGACTCCAAAGAAGAAGATGAATACCGAAAAAAGCTTCAAAGAAGAGGGTGAATACAGAAAGAAGACTCTAAAGAAGAGGATGAATACCGAAAGAAGACTCCAAAGAAGAAGATGAATACCGAAAGACTCCAAAGAAGAGGATGAATACCGAAAGACTCCAAAGAAAAGGATGAATACCAAAAGAAAACTCCAAAGAAGAGAATACCAAAAAAGGATTCCAAAAAAGAGGATGAATACCGAAAGAAGACTCCAAAGAAGAGGATAAATACCGAAAGAAGACTTCAAAAAAGAGGATGAAAAACCGATAAGCAAGACTCCAAAGAGAGGAAAACCGAAAAAGACATTCAAAGAAGATATGATGAATACCGAAAGAATACTCCAAAGAAGAAGATGAATACCGAAAGAAGACTCCAAAGAAGAGGATAAATACCAAAAAATGGAAGATTTGAAATCAAAACTATTCAAAGCTTTGTGCAAGACTCTATTGAAAATTTCCTATATTTCTAGCGTGTCAAAAGTCATTGCAAAGGATTCACCA
The DNA here is from genome assembly GCA_015478945.1 of Trachelipus rathkii. NCBI lineage: Eukaryota > Metazoa > Arthropoda > Malacostraca > Isopoda > Trachelipodidae > Trachelipus > Trachelipus rathkii. The sequence continues at coordinate 43,879 of JABUQX010051864.1, forward strand.
CACACACACACACACACACCACACACTCACACATTTATATATACTATAATAAATATATATATATTATATTAATATATATAATATACATATATATATATATATATATATATATATATATATATATATATATATATATATATATAAATATTGGAAATTTGAATTCTAAATAAATTTTATTCTTGTTTTATTCATGTTAAAAATTGCTCATAAAGTGAAAGAAATAGTTGCCTTAACTTAATGTATTTTGCATAAGCAAGAAATTTGAAGTAAGGAATGAACTCGAGCATGTGTTTGCTAGACTACGAGAGTCGTGAATGCGCTAGTGTGTTTTTTTTTTTTTTTTTTTGCTGTGAGTGCCTAAATGACAGTTTTTGTGCTTGCGTGAGTGACTAAATGACGTCGTTGTGCTTGCATGAGTGCCTAAGTGACATCGTTGTGCTTGCGTGAGTCCTTAAGTGACAGCAAGAAATCTGGTTAGAGATTTAACTTTTAAGTTTATCCTTCCACTTTTTACTGTATCAGATACGCAACAGTTAATTTAATCATACTGATTATAATTATGATTGTTATATATTTTTCTCTCTTAGTAAAATTCTTAAGTATAACTTAGCTTAAGCATTTCATCGGCAAAATAATATTCCTTAACATATGGATTCGTAAGAAAATGGTGATCTATTATTATTATTATTATTATTATTATTATTATCTATTATTAATTATTATTATTATTAATTATTATTATTATTATTATTATTATTATATTATTTATTATTATATTATTATTATTGTTATTTGTTATGTTATTATTATTATATTATTATTATTATTATATTATTCTTGATTATTATTATATTATTATTATTATTATTATTATTATTATTATTATTATTATTATTATTATTATTATTATTACATGTATTCGATGGAAAATGTGACTCTTGTGTTAATATTTATTATTTACTATTATTATTATTATTATTATTATTACTTATTATGTATTATTATTATTTAATCTATTATAAGTGACTATTGATATTATTATTATTATTATTATTATTATTATTATTATTATTATTATTATTATTATTATTATTATTATTATTATTATTATTATTATTATTA
>JABUQX010051864.1:65000-66280 GCA_015478945.1 Trachelipus rathkii
GACATAAATAGTTTGTTCAGTTGTCACGGTGGACAAATTACTAATATATAATTTCCTTAAGAAAAAATCCATGATATATGTAGTGAAACGAGGAAATCACCTTACCTGTGTGTTCAGCTGGCCGTTAATATAGATAGATTGAAGTTCCCTCATATTATGAACAATAAGTTTCAGACCCGAATCATTAACCGTAAAGACCTCTTGTTCCTGTCCCCTTCGAGTGTATTGGGGCTCAATAATGTATGCTTGGGGCCAGAGGGTTTACAAAGTATAGCCGCCAACCAAGATTAACGAGAGAGAGAGAGAGAGAGAGAAGGGAGACGGGGAGTGGACTGTGATCTGATTAAGGACGAAGAGATCTGTAGGAGAACACATGATTGACGTTCCGAACGCGAGACCTGGGTTATTATTCCAAATGATATTTATGTTAGATGAGATGAGATGATGACGAGCACCGTAAAATTATAGATGAATAATAAATAATAATTAATAAATTAATAATAATAATAATAATAATAATGATAATAATAATAATAATAATAATAGATAATATAATAATGATAATAATGAGGGTTAATAATAATAATAAGTAATAATATTATAATAATCAATAATCATAATTTTGAATTGTGAATAATTATAATAATCATTGAAATAATAATAGTAAAATGAAAAGTAATAATAATAATAATAATAAAATAAATAGATAATGAATAGCGAAATTTGAAAGTCTGCCCTAATTGTTTTTAATTAGCAAATAAAAGTAGAATCATTTTAAAAAGAAAAATTAAAGAACAAACAGCAGAAAAGGACAAGAAAAGATTTAAAAACCGAGGAATTGAGAGGACTGCTTATATTGGAGTGAGCTAGATTGAAAGATAATGAGAAGGTGATTATTGAGGGAGCATTGACCCGTAGTGTTAGAAAGGAGATATTTTGGGAACGTTGAAAACAATGATTAATTTAGCAGGATTGCAATTAGCGATTTAGTTGGGTTGAAGCTAAACAGCAAAAGAAAGTATCGACCTGATTAAGGATTCTCTGTGGATGTGGTTAGAAAGTGATTTGCCATACCTTTTTACTTACTACGATTTCTAATTATGCTTAATAATTATTAAAAATTATCCCGCTTTTAAGATTTATTAAAAAATTACTATTTATACGACGTGAAGAGCCTCTCTCTCTCTCTCTCTCTCTCTCTCCTCTCTCTCTCTCTCTTCTCTCTCTCTCTTCTCTCTCTCTCTCTCATCTCTCTTCGATGCCCTCTCTCTTCTCTCTCT
>JABUQX010051865.1:5000-18054 GCA_015478945.1 Trachelipus rathkii
AATTATCCGATCAACATCAAATATTCAGGGCTTGTATAGTCGGGTGAGATTTATCTTTTTTACTTAGATAATTATTTTGTATACTCAAAAGAAAAAAAATTTTAATTTTCAAAAAAAAAAATTTCAAAATTTGCTCCAAATCCAAAACTACTGCATATACAAAGAAATTATCTAAATAAAAATTGTGTATCTTCCCCGACTACATATGCGCTGAAAATATCATCCTGATCGCATGAACAGGAAAAAAAAATTATCGCAATTTTTCATTTTAAAAACCAAAAAAAAAAAGACGTTTTGAATTTCAACATTGCTGAGCACAAATTTCAAAAAAATCCAAAAACTACTTCGTGACTTTTGTAGGTAATGGACCCATCTATTTATATTTCAAGTTTGAAATCATTTAGGGAAAGAAAGTGTAATGTTGAAAGGAACAATGTCAAAAACATAGGTTTTAAAAAAAATGAAAATTCTTAACTCGTAGAATAATACTCTTTGCAAAAAACCCGAAAACGACGATTTAGAGGTAAGAAAACGCTACAGTTTGCTGTTTTTCTGATAAAAATTGGCTGAAAATTAAGAATTTTATGTCCATTTTTAGGTGGGGGCTAAAATAGGGTGCTGCTTGTTCCAACATTGGTCCCGGCCAATAATTATTTAGCAAAGAGTTAATACCAATATTAATAACAAAAAAACAAATAACCGCCACCTGCAGTTAGGTTCGTACACTAAATATTTACATACTGCCAATGGAAAACATCGAGAAAAGTTCCTGGGGTTACCACTAGCTTGCTAGGAAAATCGCGGATACTGGGTATATACCATTACTAACAAAGCACTTCGCTAATATAAGCACTTGCATCTGAGGGATACGAAGCTATGACCAAGCTAAGCGCAAGAAAGAATAGCTCACATTTACCCTATCCGACCAGTCTTGAAACCTCATATTATTACTACTAGTACTACTACTACTACTACTACTATAATAATAATAATAATAATAATAATAATAATAATAATAATAATAATAATAATAATAATTTGCTTGCAACTCTCTAAAAATATTCTCAGCAATAATAATAATAATAATAATAATAATAATAATAATAATAATAATAATAATAATAATAATAATAATAATAATAATAATAATAATAATAATAATAATAATAATCCCAAAACTTTTAAAGAAACAATTTTATGTAAAGTATTCACAAGACTTCTAAACCAATGGACAGGAAATCAATTCACCAAAAAATAAATACAATATATACCGTATATATATAGTATATATATATATATATATATATATATATATATATATATATATATATATATATATATATATTATGTAATATATAAAATATATATCTCCTATATATAATATATATATATTATCAGTGGCGGCTCCTCCTTCGTTGCATGTTTTGTGCACGACCACTTTTATTTCCAATATCAACGTATTTTGTTTTTTAATTAATTTATAGAAAAATATTTCACATGATTACTCATATATCATTATATATATATATATATATAATATATATTATAATATATATATATATTATATATATATATAATATATATATATTATATATGATATACATAAAATGTTTTTATTTATCTATATAATCTATATATCTTATTTATATATGATAAACTTCTAGAACATTATATATAAGGCTTCGATTTTCCTCGCGTTTGCAATTTTAAATGTAACTTTCCTTAAGTATCCATCATTATACTGAGAATATTGATAATGTTTTAAAGATTTACACATTGATAAATAAGGAAATTCGTTGCAAGGGCCTGTCTCACTCAAGTTTTGAAACATAAACGATATCAAAAAAAATTATGTTCCTTCTAAATTTTTATTTATATTTTTTCTTGATGGTTCTGAAATCTTGATAGTTTCAACTCATATTATATAAGTATATATATATAATATATCTATATTATATATTATATATATTTATATATATATATTATATATATATATATATATACCATAATATATATATATATTTATATAACATATATATATATAATATATTATATAATATATATATTTCATTATTATTATTATTATTATTATTATTATTATTATTATTATTATTAATTATTATTATTATTATATATTATTATTATTATTATTATTTTTATCCTCTTGTACCCAAGAATTGGGTGAAGGTTGTAATACCACCGGACAGAAAAGTAGGAGAAGAATATGACGTGCTGAAAAGAAAGCCAGCACTTACCGCCCCATTTACTACCTTTAAGTGAGAACCCGTCGGCGTCAGAAAAAAATCCCTAGGGCTTCAAGGTACTGCGACGTACCTACTGTCCATCTCGTCAATGTGGGGTTCATCCCTGAACAAAACATGACAAACCATCTCAATGTACTCTCGGTTTATTCTCTCATTTCCTCCTTACTTCAAACCAAAACCCTAATAACGTTCATTCCCTCATTTTAATCAATTCGTCCAACACTAACACCCTAAGATTCCCATCCGAACACATGTACTTTAGATTCTATACCGTTTATTCTCTCATTTATCTTTCTTTCACACCACAAACACCCCCCTAATACGTTCATTCTCATTTTATCAATTTTTTTCTCACACCTACACACCCCTAAGAATTGTCCATCGAACACATTGTACTTTTAGATCTATACCCTCTTATTCAAAGCTATATTCACTACTGTACATTAACACAGTAACAACATACCTTTCTATGCAAGACGCCTATAGCTGCACTCAAACAATTAGGTCCTTTTACATCAATTAGCCGAGCTACCCTTCCTACCATTCATCAACTTTCTTACTCACACTCTCATCATCCGTTCCCTTTTCATCAACATATTCTAAAATATTTAAACATCAGACACTTGTTCAGTTGCCTCACATCACACATAAACCTCGACGAGGACTGTCTTCACTCACAAACCATAACCTTACCTTACTCTACGTTTACTTTCAAACCACTCCTTTTCACACGCCCCAAATTCCTCTATCAATCATCTCTCACTTATTTGTCAGAATAAAAAGATAGAATTTGTACATTCTCAGGAATTTTAAGTGTTGCACGTTATTTCTTTCCTGAGAAAAATGTAAATGAAACCTGTAAGTGTACACTTTCATTGACATAAAGAACCTTAAAACAGAACTATCTACTAATATTATAGCTTTGTAGAATTTGTCTTATGTCTGGAGCCCTAGCTTATCGATTCATTACAGGAAAATCACTTGGAGCCACTTTTAGTAAAAGTGTTAAAAAAATAATATTTGAATTTTAATAATATTTGATGACAACGTCCAAAGCAGAGCGCTATTTTCCTTAATTTAAAAAGGATTAAACCTTTCTTAAAACACTATGGCAAGAAAGATTCCGCTTAGCATGCTTTCGATCGAGAAAGAAACTTAATTATGGCCATACAAAAATTTTAATAAATACGACAGGTGATTGATAAATTTTCTCAATCAAAAGATAGAAGAGCGGACTTTCTTTTTAAAAAATTGTAAAGGTAAGTTACATAACTTTTTTTAAATTATTGTAAAATTTTTTTAATTTTTCTATGATTATTGCTTTAGGTCATCAATGCTCTCTTTTTTGAAACACACACGCACACACACACACGCACACACACACAACACACACAACACACACACACACACACACCACACACACATATATATCTATTAATATATATATAATATTATATATTATATATACTATATATATATATATATATATTATATATTATATATATAATATATATAATATATATATATATATATATTGTGTGTGTGTGAGTAAAATGCAAAATGCAACTACCAATATTTTTTAGGACGAGCGCGCCTGATATATATTCTATAATAATATATATATATTATATATATTATATATATTATATTATATATATATTATATATATATATAATATATTTATATATTATATATAATATATATATATATATATGTAATAGTATTATATTACTATATATATATATATATAAGTATATCTATAATATATTATATATATATATATATATATATATATATATATATATACTTATATTATATATATATATATTTATATTATATTATACTATATATATAATTAATATATAATATATATTATAAATATATATATATAATATATATATATATATATATATATATATATATATATATATATATATTATATATATATATATATATATATATATATATATATATATATATATATATATTCTCTCATGGAAACAAATTTTCCACAAAAATTTTTGAAAAAATTTTTGTAGAACTTTTTTATGTATATAATGAAAATGAATATTCTGTCTTCATATTGAAAATTTTAAATTTTTTTACAAAATAATGAAGGCCAACTTTTTTCATAATTATTCTTTATGTATTCTGAATATATATATATATATATATATATATATATATATGATATATAATATATATAATTATAATATATATACTATTATATATATATATATAGCTATATATATATATATACTCATATATATATATATATATAATATATATATATATATATATATATATATATATATATATATATATAATATATATATATATATATAATATATATATATATATATATATATATATATATATATATATATATAATAATATATAATATATATATATATATGAACCCTTTCTTCAGAACATAATCAAACGGATTTCTTACTCTTGAAAACGATCAAAAACGTCCGTTGAAACTAAGATATTGTCACGTCTCAGTACCTCAGTTCGATATCCAAACGAACGCAAATTTACATGTCTCGCTTTGTACGCATTACTTCCACCCACCTTGGCTCTTGCCTTCTCCTTCCCGAAAGGAAATTTAGTCTTTCTGACGCTATAAAAGCAACCAGTTGTGAATGTTGACGATTGAAGTGGAAGTGATTTTCTGATTGTGTAGTTTTACGCAATAATATATATATATATATTATATAATATATATATATTATATTATATATCGTCGTATAAAATAAAGTAATAAAAATATTGTTTTAATTTAAATAACATTTTGCATGAGACTGTATCCTTCTTTGCAGTGTTTTAAATATATATATATACTACATACCATTTTCTATGTATAATATATATACATACCTAATATATAATTATATGGTGGTCAAAATATATACTATATAATACACCCATGCTTCTGTATATATATAGATATGCTATAACAATATATATATATAATATATATATATATATTTCTCTATATACTATATATATATATATATAGTATATATTAATCTATAAAAGCCGAACATTTATTCTCACAGTCAAATTATTACTCATTTATATATGATGAAATATTCTGGTTGGAAACAAGCTCGAGGGCAGAGCTCTCTCATTTAATATCTAACCTCGTGGGACAAAAAGCTGAGGAGGTAATAAATCTCTAGGTTTTGTAATTTTATTAATAAATAAATATTGTGGTATTTATGCTGATAAAAATATTAACTATCTGAGAAAATTATCTAAATAGAAGGTTATTTAAATGTTCTATGAATGTAATCTAAAGCATGTAAACAAAAATCAATACATGCAACCAAATTATGAAATGTATATTTAATATCTTAATCGAAGTGTTTTTATTACAGCGTAAATTGTTTATGTGTAATATTATTCCTAATTTTCCTTATTAAATTTCCTAGGTTTTTTTAACTGTCGATTTGAATCTCTGCGGAAACGCAAAAATAAATTGGATATTGATACTGAGTGTTACTCCAACTCCTTGATAGTTCACTTATTTCTCAAGAAGAAGAAATTTGTGACAACTGACGGCACATTGTCAGGATCCGACGGATCTTCTCAAGAAGTCAGAAAATTGCAGGCAAATGATACATAGACAGTGCAGCAAAACCTCTCTCAGTGTCCCCATAACACCCTCCAAGGAGGAGGGCAGGATAAATAGTAAGAATACTTCACAATGAAGAACCTAATTCTTAATCAAATGACCTCACTAGAGGCTCCATTCGATTAAATTATATTATATAAATTATATAATATATATATATATAATATAATATTATATATATATATATATATATATATATATATATTATATAATAAATATAAAAGATTACATACTTTTGTTTTTTAATAAAAATATGTTCCGGAACGTTTCGCGAGACTGGCAGTCGTATTATATAACACACAAAAAAAAAAATATTTTTGTGTATTATCATTATTAATTATCTATTTAACATTATCTTTTGTTTATTATTATATCGTAAATTGCCTACAGTCGTAATGCTACGCTAATTTTAAGGTAAAAATTTACATAATAAATAATATTGATAGGTCTAGTAATTTGTAATTTTAAGGGAAAATTTGATGGTGGGGTGATATTAGTAAACAAAGCTTCATATTGGAAAAATAGTGGATGGTGATAATCTAATTAAAGAAATTTTTGATAAAATCTACACTCAAATTCCTCTCTCTTTATAAATTCTTAACTATAATCCTCTTTCTATCCCTTCTACATTATATATATATATATATATATATATATATATATATATATATATATATATATATATGATTGTGTGTGTGTGCGAGAAGCATATATAAACATTATACTATTCAAGGAAGGAAGAGAAGTTACAGAAAAGAAAGAGAAAGAATTTGCACTCTGAAGTGCTCCATCGAAGCATTTGAAGCAAGGCACAAACACACACGCGTCTTTGTGATCCAAACACAATCACCGCTCACAATCCTTAACTTCCCTCTCTACTCCGCTAGACTTATATACAAAATGGCGTCTCTTGAAGCCACAAAACAAATTTGATAAAACTTTTTTTTTTTTTGATGATGCAAATTCCTATTGGAATTTTAATTTTAAGAGATATCGAGTTGTACTCACATGGCATTTACAATAAAAATTGTTAAATGGAAACCATTATAACTTTGTAAAAATTAAAAAAAAAAAAATATATATATATATATATATATATATATATATATATATATATATATATATATCGGCGGAAATAAACTCCACCAACCTATATATATATATATATTTTTAGAACCAGCAGGACCAGGCGAAGGTCCACTCCAAGGTCCTAGGACCCCCAGACTATTTTTGGAGATATATATATATATACAGGCAAGCTGAATTTTCAGATAGTTTTTTTTTGAATGAATTCGATTCAACATTCATCCCTGATGATATATAGAGTAAATTCATCGAGGAGAAGTCAAAAGTAGTAGCAAATAACCACGGTCGATAAGGAAAAAACTTCGGCAATTTTTTCACAAACTTGCAGGAAACCCTACATTTTGTGCAAATTTTTTAATAAGTGATTTACCTTTTAGGTAATTTTGCGTATAAATATTTATATATATATATATATATATATATATATATATATATATATATATATATATATATATATATTAAGGTGTTACGGTAAAACTTAATAGTGCTAATATCGTGTATTACGGCCGCGTTGCATGTTTTTAGTGACCGCGTTAAAGATATTTCGTTCCACTTTCGTGTTTAATTTTAAGTAGTAAGGATGGCAGATGGACTAAATCTAGACCAAAGGGAGAATGGAAATGCAAATGAGGAGTTAGAGAGAGATAATGAAAATCTCGAGGTGAATGAAGGAGATAGCGCCCAAGGACAAGGACATGAAGGTCCAGGGGGGGGTAGCGATGTGCAAGGGACCCCTCCAGCACCAGTTCCAGATCCGAATATTGGCCAAAATCCTGATCACACTCTTCTGAGGCAAAACCCCCACGGTATTGGAGAAGTAGTACCTCCAAGGAGAGAGGACCATCCCCCCTATTACTTGAAAACCGCCATAGTGGACAGCACACTGGATTCACAATTGATGCCCAGCACCGCACAGGGCGCCGTACCGAAAAAGAGCCGAATAAACTGGGGTGCCACAGACCCTCAGACACCGAAACCCCATGGGAATAAATGGGAAGGTAAAGAAATAACCGTAGGTGCTCTACAAGGGCTAGAAGACCCATTATTGAATCCCGATCAGGTCAGGAGACCAGCTCTCCCACCTGCAGGGTACAACCAGGCTGCACAGCCACCGCACCGACCCCTAGGTGGGACAACAGGGTACAGCATGGCTACACAGCCACCGCACCAACCCCTAGGAGGGACAACAGGGCACAGCATGGCTGCTCAGCCACAGATACAACCTCAAGGAGGGACACCAGGGAACAACACATATCATAGTGGCCACCCACAGGGTGCCCCCCCTCCATCTTTTCAGCATAGTGGTTTTCAGTACAGCGGTATTCCACCAGGGTACACCCCTATGCCTAACCAGTCGTATTCTTATCCCGGAATGTGGAATGGATATCCCTATATGCCTCAAACACCAGGAGTCCCAGTCTACCAAGCAAATCTTTTTACACCTGCCCTGCCTGAGGTGCCAGAAGCTTTGAAACTCCATGGTAAAAGTTTAAAGACCAGACTCTGGACTGGCATCCAGTATGAGGAGTATGTTGTTTCATTAAAAGAAAAACTCAGTGCTTTAGGCGCACTAACAGAAGAACAAAAGATTACTTTTGCCAGATCAGCCATTACATCGAATTTAGATAGTGAAGCTAGGCATTATTTGCTCCATGATCCCGTTTTCTCTCGGTTTAAAAACTTAGAAGATTTTTTGGCACAGTTGAAGTCCTACCTTCAACCGGAAGATAGAAGAAATGTTTTCGAGATCTGGGTGGACTTTGTAGAATATAAAAGAGGGAAAGAACAACTTTTTACAGATTTCATAGTAGGATTAAAGAGTAGGCTTAGAAAATATCAGAGTAGGATGTATGACCTCGATAAGGAGGCAATGTTTAATTCTAAACATATAAAGGTAATGATCATTGGTAAAATCATGCAGAACCTGTCAGAACGCAGGGATGGTGAGAGATTAAAAGACAAAATATTGCAAGCCATCGATATGGAAATAAGTTTAGCTGAATTGTTAGACAAATTATATCTAATTTCGAAAGGTGCTTTATTGAGAATGGATAACAAGAGACAACCGGAACTCCGCACCACAAAAGTGTTCATGGCCCGAGATGAAAGGGAAGATAGGCAGAAACCAGAGTACAACAACTCTTACAGAAAAAATAAAGAGCCTGTCCACAAACCAAGATATGGGGATAAGAGACGAGAAGAGATGAGAACAACTAATGTTTTCCGGAGGAAGACAGATGAGACAAGAACAGAGCAGACTCCACGAAAAAACAGAGGAATATTTAGAGGAGTGACTGAACAAGATTTGAGAGAAAATCATATTTGTTTTTCATGCGAGGGAATCGGTCACTCGTCGAGATTCTGTCGCTGGGAATTGCCGTACTGCCGGATATGTCAAGGTTATCACAGACGGGGCTCGCAACCCAAGTGCAGGGATGCCCCACCATGGAGACCCTCTCCCGGAGAGAACCAAATGTTCATTCCATACAACAGCAAAGTCGATATGGAAAACGGCAGAAAGGCCCCGAAACCCGAACGATTTAGTACAGATAGGCGAGGGCCCAGGACCTTCACGAAGAAGAAAGAAGGATACAAGCCCTCCGGTGAGAAAAAGAGCACTAGAGTTTATGTGGCCGAAGGCCAACGAAGAGACTCTGAGTGTAGTGAAGAAGAAGAAGAGGAAGATAAGTCTTTAGATAGAGAGCCCTTCCTCTCCCTCTCCGAAGAAAGTACAGACAGAGGAAATTTTCGGACGGGGGCGAAGGCTGGAAAACAGTAAGAAGAAAAAATAAGAAAGGATATGATAAGTGGGGATTAAATGAAGAAAAAGATAAAAAAGTTGCCCAAACATTTTTTCAGAAAAGTATTGAAAAGCCTTACAAACTGGGACACCATTTCTATACTAACGTACATCTTACTCCCTCAATAGGCAGTAAGGAGGCTAAAGCATGTGTTTTATTAGATTGTGGGAGCAGTATATCCCTCGTTACACCCAAGCGTTTAAAAGAGTTAGAGAAAGAAGGTAACTTCAAGATACCGCTCCGAAAAACAGACCTGGTGGTACAAGGGGTCGATAACAACCCAACTAAATTAAAAGGAGAAGTGCAGCTGTACCTCCGAATGCACAAAGAATATTACCTCACCACCTTCCAAGTAAGCGAGGTGCAGGGAGAACCCAGTTGGTCCATGCTGTTGGGAAACAACATTTTATCTAATTTACCCATCACTTTGAATATGTTTTCTTCAAAGATGTCTGTCCACGAAGGTAAAGAGATAGACATACCGGTCTTCGCCAAATATGGTATATATTTAGTCCGAGAACACACAGATGAGAGCCTTAGAGAAATAAAGGACTCCCCTCTGCCCAGAGAAGATCCACCCAAGCCATTAGTGGCCAAGGGGGAGAAAATTAATAATAGGTATTCTAAATATTTTAGGGATTCTGATCGAACTTTAAAAACATTTAAACCAAACTGAACAAGCAGTTGCGAACCAATCTTTTCCACAGGAAAGGCGGACAACCCTGTCAGTCGACCCAGCACATGTTGCGCACGGTCCCCTTCCATTACAAAGGAAGAAAAACCTGTCAGTCAATCCCCACCGCGTCATGAACGGTTATTTCCCACAGGAAGAAGAAGCAACTTTGTCAGTAATACCCCCAAGCAGGCCCTCCGCGCCTCAGGGAAATAAAAGAAGTTCTGCATCGTACGGTACCGCTCAAGCCCAACTGAATCGAGAAACAAGGAGAACGGAGCCAGAAAAGGAAGAGATCCTAGCCTCCCCTCCACCTCACAGTTCTGCGCATGGAGGAGCCAAGCCAAAACACAAGCACACTTCTACTCAAAAAGAAAGTTCGACTCAATCGAAGAATTTACAGGCTTCAACGAACCCTGACCCTAACCAAAATGAACATTTAATGATCGATGAAGATATTGTAATCGATTTGAAGGTGATTGAAGACACTATACTGCCAAGCAACTCATATGGATACATAAAGGTTAGACCTGAGATAAAGGATAAACCTGAGACTCAAGATGATTTTGACTTGGAGCGGAAGTGTATCATGACCCCAGCTCTTTCCAGAGGACCACTGTATATAGGTAACACAGTCAGTCCCGTTAGGAATAATCGAATTGTGCTCAGTTACATAAATTTGAGTGACCTACAATTCCATTTGAAAAAAGGGATAACTCTAGGAAATAGTTACCCACTAATCAGCCAATCAGCTGATAGAAGCCCAGACATAAGTGGACACAAGCGAGTAGTGTCAGCCAATGTAGCCACATGCTCCAAAGGTCTATCCAAGACAGAATTAAGGAAAGTGTACAGAGAAATCATCGAAGAAAAGATGTCAAAGGAAGACGCTGAGAATAGCATCCTTGAAAAGCCAGAGTACTTAGAAGACTTGCTTAATCTTTTGATGACTTACCATGATGTAATAGCACTTGATGATGATGCTGTCCCGGTCTGCCCGCTTCAGAAGTTTAAAATTGAACTACTCCCTGACGCCCCTAAAGTAATCTTCCGTAAACAATACCGGTTACCCCATAAGTACTTACAGGACATCGATGATTACACAGATGCAGCGTTAGAGAAGGGATATATCAAGGCTTGTTACAGCCCCCATTCTTCTCCATTACTGGTAGTGGCAAAAAAGAATAGTTCAAGGCCAAGAGTGTGCCTTGACTATCGCTACCTCAACTCCTACAGTGTCCCGGACGTCTACCCTCTTCCATCGATAGAAGAAATCTTTACGTCACTCGGGGGAAACACGATTTTTACGTCGATAGATTTACTCGATGCATACCATGCATTAGAAATAGAGGAAGAGACCCAAAAGCTAATGGCATTTAGGACTAGGAAAGGGTTATTCTGTCCTACCCGCTTGACCTTTGGCCACCGAAATGCCCCATCTTCCTATGCTAGGGCAATGACCATGGCCTTAAATCACCTTTTAGGACCAGTTGCACAGGTCTATCTTGACGACGTACTAGTGCTAGGAAAGAACGTCAACGAACACTTCGAAAATTTGAGAAAAGTTCTAACTGCTTTCCGAGAAAACAACTTGAGAATAAAACTGTCCAAGTGCAACTTCTTACAGTCCTCAGTTTTGTATCTAGGATTTAAGATAGGTAAAGATGGGATTAGCCCTGACCCTGTGAAAGTTGAAACAATGAAAAGTTTCATCCCTCCGACGAATGTCAAGGAGACACAGTCCATTCTTGGTTTCTTCTCTTATTTTCGCTTTTTAATAGACAATTTCGCAGTCGTTGCACAACCACTGTATGATTTAGTAAAAAAGAATGTCCCCTTTGTATGGACAGAAAAGCAACAAAAGGCATTTGACACTTTGAAAGATAAGTTGGTCGTACAACCACAGCTCACATTTCCGGATTATAGCAAAGAATTCTTCGTAAATACAGATGCGTGTGACTACGGAATTGGGGGAGTGTTGTACCAGCTTACCGACGAAGGGAAAGAGAAACCCCTTTCCTTCGTCTCCCGAGTACTCAGAGCAAGTGAGAAGAATTATGATACGATAGAAAGGTATGCACTGGCCGTAGTGTTTTGTATTGACGAAGTTAAAAAAACACGTAATTACGGCCATAATCAAGGTCACATTATCACTAAGATAATCAGCCCTTTGTTTAAATCATATCGGCACACACAACAGACTGGACGTCTAGCAAGATGGAATCTGTTCGTAAACAGTTTCTCTCCACTATAGTTTCTCAAGAGGTAAAACAAATATCCGCGGATTATTTTGATAGACACCCAGCAAACCATAACGTTTTTGTATGCAGCGTTTGGAAAACAAGGGTGATTTACTGAACAGACTTTTCCATTGAAATGGGAACCTCATAAAAGAACAGAGAATGTCCAGAATAGGAAAATTGGTGAATGGGTTAAGGAAACCCAAGACCGTATCCACACATTTTATTAAAGGTGTTTTATACTACGGTCCACATACAAAGCGATCCGTTATGTCATACCAGGTCCCGACAGTATGATCTACAACGGTGATAGACCCAATGCCATGGCTCGCTGGGCAGCGGACATG
>JABUQX010051866.1:0-7500 GCA_015478945.1 Trachelipus rathkii
TAGCATAGACCTTCAATCTCTGGGGCAACCATGTATACAGGATAATCTTGATCTCTGTATATACTATATCTGGTTCACTTAACCGAAGTGAACGAATTCTGTACTCATCAGGTTTTGTTCACAATTCTTTATCGTTTCACATATTAATAACACATTAGAGGGATCTAAGTTACATGGATATCAGTAAGTACTGGAATTTATTTGAACTCTAAAGAGGAACATCTGTGTTGTGATAATATGTAATGCTAGAAGGATATTATAAATACTGATAAAAGTTTGGATTCGTTAATTCGAGCTTAATTACTGTGTAGGGTTTACAATGGAGAAGTAGATCCAATTACACTCTATTCAAAAACAATCATTGGACTATGAAGGAGAAAGGTAATAATGCATCTTGCAATGTGCAAGCTCTGGTCGTTAATATAATTGATATTTATTTTTTACTAATTTTCATGAAAAAATCAACTTACTTATATATATATATATTACACAGCTCGTATAAAAAAGTTATCAGTATTAGTAATTTATTAAGTAGTCAAAAATATACATCAATAACATTTTTTTCTTTTAGAGGTTTTATTTCCGCTTTATCTTTTTCTATATACACAATCCTTTCTTGCCTTTCACTTCGTCCCTTGAAACACTGACATTTTTACGTCTTATTTAACGAATATTACAATTAAACATCTATACCTAAACATTCAATCACTGAAACATCGCAATTACGTTCTTTATTTAATTATGCTGACACGAGTGATATTATTTACAGCAGCAAATTATATCTTGAATTAGTATTAGCAACCTGTTCTTATATAGCTTTTTAACCTATATATAATATTACCCCTAACCTCTCCTGAGTAAAGGCCTTGCACTTCTCCATAATATTTGGTCCGTAAAAATCCATACCTTTCAAAGGCCATAACACTTCCATCAATTATTGCACTTTTTTGTATTTCCACCTGATAATCCTCATTATTTTCAGTCCATTATACAGGAGTGTCTTTCTTATTATCTATCTTTAACATTCTCTAGTGGAGTATGTTATTGAAATATAATGAATAATATATTTCTAGACTACACTCTTATATATAATCCATTATGCTGTAATTACTGCATTTGTTGTTTCTTTCTAATATGAACTTTGCATAACAGTGCTCCGTCTTAGTAAATTGGGGAAGGGATTTCCTTCTAACATCTTTTATTATTGATGCATTTACGTGTTAAGACGGAGCCACTGTTTATATGGCAAAGTTCATATTAAGAAAGAAACAGATGCAGTTATTACAGCATATGTGATATATATATAGTATAAGAGGTGGTAAATAGTCAGATTATTAAATTTTTTCATTCATATAAACAATACTCACTCACAGAGTAAAGTATAAGTGATATAGAAATTGAATACTTATTGATACACGCCTGTAATATGGAACGAAGATTAAAGTGAATATTCAGAGATCAAAAATGCCTATGAATGAATTTATAGGGTGTTTATATATTAAGCCTTGGTGAGTGATTTGTTTACGACCAAGCTATGGAGAAGTTGTCACTGGCTTAATTCAGTGATGAGGTGTGGTAATATTTATATAGGTAAAAAAGCTATATTATTTAAAACACTTGCATATCTTTTATTCAGAGTATATATTGCTGACTGGAGTAAATAATCCTCGTGCAGTCATTAAAGGAAGACGTAATCTGTCCTTGATGTTTTCAGAATGGAGATGATTGAGATGATGTTTAAGCGTAAAATAAGACGTCAATTATGTTAGGTCAAGAGGCGTTGAAGCGGGCCAAGAAAAGAATTTCGTAATGAAAAAGAGGTAAAGCGGAAAAAAACTCTAAGAACAAGGCTATTGATGTATTTGCGTATTTAATTACTAACTGATAACTTTCTTATTATCGAGCTGTGTTATATTATAAGTAAGAGTTTTTCATGAAATTTGTTCGATTTATAGTCTTACCAGAGCTCGCCACATCGGTCGCAAGATATGCTTTGACCCACTTTCCATCGTATAGTTCCGAGTGATTGTAGAGAGTATTGGAAATCTCGGTTTACTCACATGACCCTACACCAGAGGTTTAGCGTTAACTGTATCTATTCTTTATCAGTAATTAAATCCTCTGTCATTCCAAATTACCAACAAGATGTCGCTCTGAGTTCAATATTCAGGTACTTCTTGATCAGTTCTTATTCTGTAGATTCATGCTAATGTGTTTTTTATCACTGTTAAACTTATTATCCGAACTTGAACATAAAACCTGTAATGGTTACGGAGACTTCCTCTTCGTGTAACGCGATTTTTTAGTATCTACAGAATAATAACAAATTTCCTCGCTATTTACATCATGTTTCACCCAGGTAGAGGTCTAGTCTCAACGTTGGACTTTCAACTAGAGTGCTGTCAGCGTGCTTAACTTATCCTTTACCGGGATCAGCCTATTACTTACGAAGCATTTGTTACCATTATTCAGACGACGCTAAACAATCCCATCTCCAATCATGTGTTTTTTACAGTTTCAAAGATGAAGCTGCACATATACGATAACGCAGCTAAAGTCATAATTAATACTTATGCAATTTCTACGGTCCGATTCCTTAAATGGTGAATTCATCTTCTCTCAAGAAGTTTCAGGCTATGGCTGTTGAGACTGCTCATCGCTTTTATCACGAAATATTCCTTATAATTTTCTCTTAACTCAAAAGCCAGCTCTGCTACAGCTGTATGTCCTTGCAAACCCTGTTTTCAAAACCTATTGGAAGGTTTCTTATCTCTTATGTTCAGAAAAGTGAAATTATCAAACAGCGACATTTGGAAATTGGAAAATTCTTTCGGTCTCTTTGAATACTCTACATGTAAAAGTACCCCTATTAAGCCAGTGTTGTAACCAAAGATATTTAATTTCACTCTTAAGGATTATCGAAGTATCAATTTACTCTCACTAACATTCTGTGAACGAAATTTACAAACAGAAAGTAATAAATAGGGTATATGTCGATAACTATTATGAAGCTTCTACTCCGGAATTAATAAAAAGGTCACTCACTTAATAAATTCTAACACTTCGGACCTTAGGGTATCAGTTAACATTGATGGACTACCTTCACTGAACAAGTGATTTATGAAAATTTAGTTCTATTAATATACAAACGGAGACCCTATCTCTCTGTACGCGGCCTTTTTACGACTTAAATAGCCAATACTGTATTCATGTAATGATAATGCGTGACATAGTGCTTATAAATATTTCTATTGTAGAACTATACCGCGAAGAAATAGTGATTTTATATATAATATTTAATAATTGTCGTAAAAAATGAAATACGATCTTACTGCAGACCTTTCAGCTTGTAACTCCTATCATTTAAACATTTTTGAGTAAAAGGGAACCTAATAGACTAGTCTCGTTCTTTTGGATCCTTTAATGATCTAAATCACTCCAATCACATGTAGTGGTTACTATTTCTTGAGCATCACTCTAAACTCCAAATTTGAAATTGACAGAGTACGCAATCAAGATACTTTTCAATTATTTAAATGATAGAAATTTGAAAGAGGATTAATTTAAATTAATCGGTTGTTTTTATTAAAATTGATTTATACTCTAGTCTTTTAGGTGTTAAGTTCGCATTATTACGAAATAAACTCTGTAAAGTTGGAGAAGGATACCTGCTTCATATTCAATACATTACCTCGTCACATCACCTCAACAGGACATTGGATTTTCGTTTATAGAGCAAAAAACGATGCTGTTCACATAATTGATTCTTTGAACTTAAAATTTATATAAATTTTTCATTTTAGCCAAAAACATTTATTTAAAAATTATTAATAATGTAAGTAAACTGTGTAAAAACTATTGTACTTTCCTGTTCAGTCCCATATTCTAAATTTTATGTGGAGTCTATTGGTTTTTAATTTATTTCTATTATGTGCCTTTTTTAAATATAACATATGGTTTTAATAAACTTGTAATATAAAATATTTTGATTGCTAAAAATTAATTTTTGTATCCCCCACTCTACCCATCTCCAATATGATTATTATAGTTTCTAATCAATGCTTAAATTAAAATATGCACTATATATAAAATTATTGAAAATGCGTTAATTTTATAACTACCCCATAAAACTCGTATATATTAAAAAAGGTTATTAAATAAAATTACGATACTAAAAATGTATTAAAAAAATGTTTATATAACAGAAAAATTTTTACGTGTTTTTTTTCTTACATTACAAATTAAAAATAAAAAAGTATTAAAACAAAAAATAAAATGAAAATAATAAATATAAAGTAATAAACAAAATAAAAAATATAAAGAAAACATAATGTTAATAAATATATGAGTTTAAAACAGTAAAGCAGAGAGTTAAAGCAGTAAAGCAGAGAGTTAAAGCAGTAAGGCAGAGAGTTAAAGCAGTAAAGCAGAAAGTTAAAGCAGTAAAGCAGTGAGTTAAAGCAGTAGAAGCAGTAAAACAAAGCATACTAATCTTAGGTAACAGATGGTTTGATTTTACTGATTTACAGCTTTTAAGGTATGTAATGTTAAAATAAATATATGAGTTAAGCAAGTAAAAACATGTGAGTTAAAAGCAGTAAACATGAGTTAAAGCAGTAAAACATGAGTTAAAGCAGTAAAACAAAAGCATACTAATCCCTAGGTGTTAGGTAACGATTAATTGATTTACTGATTTACTGCTTTAAGTATGTAATGTGCAGGAAGTTAAAGCAGTAAAGCAGAGAGTTTAAAGCAGTAAAGCAGTAAAACAAAAGCATACTAATCCCTAGGTGTTAGGGTAAATACACCTCTATTGATTTACTGATTTACTGCTTAAGGTTATGTAAATATATGTTTTTAATAAAAATTTCGTACAATTGAAATAAAAATGATGACTCATAGTATATTTGAAACGAAAAATCCTTTGAATAGTTTACATTGATATCATATTTTTTCGTTCACGCGGGAAATTTTGCGTTTGCGGACGCACGCGGCGGCGGTTACGCGGAATATTGCGCCTGCGGGCGCACGCGGCGGGCGGGAATATTTGCGCTGCGGGCGCAGCGGCGGGCTGTTTCGCGACGGTGTTTCACCTGCGCGACGCGGACTCGGACTCGGAAACGTTTGCGGTCACTGTCTCAACTGTTACTCTTTAGATATATATTCTGGCATGCTATAAGTGTTATAAAAATACTAACTCGTAGTAGGAAAAGCATTCTAGCAGATTGTAATATAGCACCATTCGATTCCTCATACCTTAATTAACTAGGGGTAGACACCCATATTGGGGCTATTCTAGCTCAGGGGGGGCTAGAAAAGGCTTGAAAAAAGTGGCATCAGTTGCACTATGTGGCACTCACTTGCACTATGTGGCACTCACTTGGCACATTCAATTGATCACTCACTGGCAACTCATTGGCACTCATTGGCACGCACTTGGCACTCACCTGGCAACTCATCTAATACTCATAGAACACTAATAGACATCACTAGATACTGCCTTACGGTGATTAGGGAAACGGATCAAAGTTGAACCTCAAATAAATCTGAAGTCATCAAAGCTGAATCCCAACAATATAGTACCATCAAAGATGACACTTCAAAGTTGAGGCCATCAACAAAGGGAGGCTTCAAAGCTGGGCATTAAAGTTGAGGCAATCAAAGTGGGCATCAAGTTGAGGCAATCAAAGTTGAGGCATCTAAAAGCTGAGGCATCAAAATTGTACCGTAGAATACAAAAGGGTTTGGTAGTGTGTTTTGTACGTAAGTATAAGTGTAAATGTAAGTGTCTATGGTAAAATTGTAAGTGTCATAGTGAATGTGTGTATAGTGTCATAGTGAATGTGTGTATAATGTGTGTGTGTGTGTGTGTGTGTGGTGTGTGTGTGTGTGTTGTGTGGTGTGTGTGTGTGTGGTGTGTGTAGGTGTTCAATGTTAGGATAGATCCATAGCAGCGTTTCAAGTTAGGAAATGAAATATGTGCACGGGTGGGACACGAGTGCCAAAAATTGCGTGGGCAATGACCATGGTATCTGGCAAGGAAAGCCCGAAATATCAATGGTCAAACAAGGTTAAAGACATCAAAAAGGGCTAAGCCCCTAAAGGAAGGACAAAAAATTACCTTGGGCAAAAAATGACCCATGGTATCTGGCAAGGTCAAGGCTGAAATATCATGGGTCAAACAAGGTTAAGTCATCAAAAAAGGGCTAAGCCCTAAAGGAAGGAAAAATTACCGTGGGCAAAAAATGACCCATGGAAGAACAAAAGGGTTGGTCGAAAAAAATTAGGGTGGGGTACGTACAATGGTTGCTTCGCACCGTTTGGCGCAACCCTTCTTCGAAGGGTTGCAAAAAATTACGGTTGGCCAAAAAATTAGGGTTTGCCAAAAAATTAGGGTTGTGTTTAAAAAATTAGGGTTGCCAAAAATACCGTGGGCCAAAATTGACCCATGGAAGACCAAAGGGTTGGTCGAAAAAGGTCACGGTCAAAAAAAGGTCGAGGGAAAAAAAGGTCAAAGCCAGGTAAAAATTTTGGCTCAAAAAAGTCAGGTGGGTCAAGGTCAAGGTCAGTCAAGGTCAAAAAAGGTCAAAAGGTCACAGAAAGGTCAATATCCGCCTTTTATACTACTTATATATATATATATTATATTATATATATATATATAATATATTATATATTATATATAATATATATATATATATATATATATATATATATATATATATATATTATATATATAGTAAATATAATTATATATATATATATATATATATATATTATATATATATTATATAATAATTATATATATATTATATATATATATATATATATTATATATATATATATAATATATATATATATGGACATGGTTTACATTCTGGCCGCAGTCGATATTTTTCGCAATTTCCAGATCTCACCGAAAAATGGACTTGCTTTTTATGGGGATACTTCAAGGACAGAGTTTATCGCTTCAAAACCAAGAACGATAAATGCAATTGAAATTGAGGACAATCGAAAGACAAATGCCGCGACCATTCCAAATGAACTGTTTGCGTGTCCTTTGCGACTCCAATTTGTTGCGGCGTTTAATCAGCTGTGTCCTGGGACAATTGCGGTCATCATTTTTTGAACATTTTGCGACATGATTCTTTAAAAACTGTATGTTCTGTAATTCAAGCCTTTAAATTTGTCAACTATGTTAATAAATAAAGTTTGTATAGTCTTTCAAAGTGTTAGTACATTATTTTGAGACACCCTGTATATATATATATATATATATATATATATTATATATATAATATATATATATATTATATATAAATAGTAATATAATATATATATATATATATATATATATATATATATATGATATGTTAATATAATTATATATATATATATATATATATATATAATATTATGTATATATATATATATATATATATATATATATATATAATATATATATATATTATAATTATATATATATTATTATATATATAT
>JABUQX010051866.1:12500-22500 GCA_015478945.1 Trachelipus rathkii
GAAGGAAGAAGAATGAAGAATGAGGAGTAGGAGTTGACAGCTGCACCGGTGATGGAGCCGGTGCGGTGCCAAGTTAATAAAGCGGTAAGGGCACAGCCCTTTGGGCTGTGCCCTTATGTAACCGCTTACACCCCCATTCAGGGTACCCCGAGATGGGTCTTCATGCATCTCTCTGGGGTTGATCTTCTAAGTGAGTGCTTACAGTGCTTACAGTGGGCTATCAAATCGTATCTCTATGATGCGCTGTTGCAAATCTACCAAGTTTGAAATTGATATTTGTCTGAAAGAGTCGGGGCCTAAAAAATAGGGTAGGTTAAAAATAGTTTTCAGGTTACCTCTTGAAAGCATTTAGGTGTTTACTATTTGCTTAATGCTTTATAATTACCATTCACTACCTGGCATAAAATTCATGTGAGGATTATGATAGTTAGGTTATCATTAATGATGAATTTCGTTAAAATTATTAACTATGTAATGTGAAAACTTGGTACGTTAGTCATTTATTCGTTAGTCAGTAATGATAATTTAGACAGGTTAATGATAAATTTTTGCCCAAAATATTACCTTTTAATGTAAAACTTAGCATTGATATGTTACAGATATGCTTGAAAAAGTGTGAATAGGTTACGTGGGCTGAGGCCTTACCCCTCTTTCGGAGGGGTAAAGCCCGCTTACACCCCTTCAGGGTGATCCCCCCTCGCAGGATTCACACCCTTTCAAGGGGCGCATCCCCCTGGGTTTTCTCTCGGAAGGTAATGTGTTGCTTTAGATACTCTTGGTTAATGAAAACTGTTTATTCGTAAGTTAGGTACGTTAATGTTAATATTACTTAATGACAATGTGGAAATAACACTGATTTGTTAGAGAAATGATGAGTTTTTGTAAGATATTACTGTGTTAACTGACGATGATGTGTTAGAAACGTGAGCCTAGGTTAAGTTTTTGTTGAGTAATGTTAGGTTTGCCTTAGACTTTTGATAATGTCTACGTTTATTCATAGGTCAAATGATGTTATACTCGAAACGAGTGACACTTTGATGAAGATAGTGTCAATTCATAGTTCAAGATGGTGGCATCTTTGATAGATTGGTCACTTTGTTAAGGGATTTTGTTAGATAATACGGCTTTACCTGTTTGCTAATATGCTCTAAAAGTGGAACATATCGAGTTTTGTAGGTGACCTGTTAGCTACTTTACTTTGATAAGTAGGGAATTTTCAGGATGTTAGCTGAATATTCATACGCGAGGTATGTTAGATGGTTTGCATTTGTTTACATTATATTCCTTAGTTCAGGTTATGACATGTTAGCTTTTATTGATGCTAAAACCTTTGTTTCCCATAAGCATAATCTTTGTGGGTCCGTTATATGAACTTATTAAAAGTATGAATAGGTTACATTTTGTATGCAACGCTAGTTACTTTACTGGTGTAAGTGTGGACTTTGTTAGTGTTAACTAATGTTTATTAGTGCGTAAAGTTTGTGGTTAAGTTTTGTCGTTGTACAATTATTTCTTAGTTCATATGATGCTATGTTAGCTTATTAATGTGAAAACAACATTGTAATGTTAACCTATATTCGCTGGTTAGTATTAAATAAAGAACTCATTTTTGTGCTATGTTTAGAATCCGAATGATATTCGAAATTGATACGTAATCAATTAGTGTTTAATGTAAAAATTAACAATGATATGTTTAGAGATATGCTGGGAAAAAGGTGTGAATAGGGTTTACGTTTGTAAACCTGTGCTAGGTACTTTAAACTGTTGTTAAGTATGGAACTTGTTAATGTTAGTTGTTTATTCTGGCGTAAGGTGTGTTAGATTTTGTTATTGTACATTATATTCTTAGTTTCTGGTAATGCTATGTTAGCTTTATTAATGTGAAACAATGTTACGGTTTAGCATATATTCGTTGGTTGGTATATAAGGAACTTATTTTTGTACCATGTTATTGTTGTTGTTGTTGTTGTTGTTGTTGTGTGTTGTTGTCTAACGAGATATATACCGTTTTTGAACTGATATGGTTTCGTTCGTGCGTTGTATTCTTGTTTACTTTCTTCTTATTGGTTGAAAGAAAGAATCTCATTACCTAAAAGAGGTTGTTTACGCTTTACGATTTCGTCAGATAGGACATTTTTTCGCTGTACTGTACGATGACATCTCCCCATCTCTACACCTTTGTTGATATCAGTTACAAGGAGCTTCGTTAGTTCTTTTCCAACTATGGTGTCATTTCATATTTATGTCAACTCGGATGGGATAACCGATACATTGCTTGTAATTCCTACAGAGGTTCAAATAATAGATCTTTATTCCAGTTGTGCTGATGGATTCATCAAAATTATCGATATCGCAGCTGCATGGCTAGAGGATAAGTGTGTGTTATCCGATGGATCGAACGAGTAGTGAAGATATCTATCAGAGGTGACCCGTGTGGAGAGGTTGATAATAAGAATAGCGTTGCGTTCTCGATCATGTGACGGTATTAAAACCATTGATGTACGCAACTATTGAAAACCCATCCGATTGTGTGACCTTTATGCGTACGTGTATATAGGTTTCACAGTTCGAACATCTGAAAAAATTACGGCATTGCTTAAAATAAAAAAACGAATTAACATCCACCTTAAACAGATGTTGACATACTCGAGGACTTAATTAATATAGCTCATGGTGTAATCTATGATATTTACACGAAACATGTGGTTTCCCGTATAATGCAGTATACGAAATGCTTAATAACTATCACCAGGATACCGTTTACTTCTCTCTTCGTATGAGAAAATGAGTGGCTGTTTGAAGTCGTCATAACGCGAAAAAGAATGGTTTAGTGCCGCAAGGTTGTATTTATGCTTACATCCTTTCAAAGGGTGTTGATCTCTGGAGAAACATATAGAGCTTACCCAACTTGAATCCTATGTTCGCTGATCAAGATGAATTAATATATTTAGAATAAACTTTATATTTTTATGTATTTATATGTTTTATGTATTATATAACGCTTTTTCAATGAAAATTATATGTTATAAAATACGAAAACTTTGTTTTACTTCCCTCGTATGTTCGATTTAATGACTACATTGATGATGATGGATTTATGTATATAATGTTTTTGTGTGGTGTGTGTGTGTGTGTGGTGTGTGTGTGTGTGTGTGTGTGTGTGGTGTGTGTGGTGTGTGTGTGGTGTGTGTGTTGTGGTGTGTGTGGTGTGTGTGTTAAGTATGGAAATGTTCATAGTTTGAGCTTTACAGAGAGTAAAAACTTAACTTTGTTTGTCTTTACCCGCTAGGTATTATGCTGGTTAGGTACGGTTATGCTAAATTTTTTGTAAAATATTACTATGTTGGAGATAATATGGTTGATAAAGTATGAATGGATTAATGTTTTTGTGAGTCTTGTTAGTTACTTTTACTGTTTATAAGTTTGCCTTTTGTTAATGTTAGCAGTTTTATTCTTGCTTAAGATGTATCAGGTTTGTCGTTGTATATTTATATTCTTAGTTCTGGTAATGCTTATGTTGACTTTATTAATATGAAAACTTTTGTTTACGTTAGCATACTTTCGCTGCTGTAATGAATAATTACAACAATGTTCTGGTAATTTTTGTAATATTACCTGTTAATGTAAAATTAACATTGTTATGTTAGGACATGCTTGACAAAGTGTGAATAAGTTAGTTTTTGGATGTTAATGTTTTTTAGTTACTTTATCTGTTTTAAGTGTGAAACTTGTATTTAAACGTTAAACCTTTTATTCCATGTGTCTTAAGATGGGTAGGTTTGTCATTGTGGGTTATATTCATAGTTCAGATGATGCTAAGTAAGCTTTATTAATGTCAACATATATTGATTGATCTTTGTATAAAGAACTTGATTTTATGTTATGTTTATCCAAAATGATACTCGAAATTGACTTGAATCAAATAGATCAATAGATCAAGGATGGATAGGAGGGGGAGCCGGATGGTGGCTGGATGGTGGTTTGATTTAGTGATTTACTGATTTAGGGTATGTAAAAACGTAAACTTTGTAAGAATAAAAACCAAAAGGAATAAGAAAGTTTTTATTATTTATTTTTTTATATTTTTTTCTTGATGGTTCCGACCATTATTTTCGAAATCTACAGACCCAATAACATATATAAAGACACCAACATTGTTGTTATACGGATGTTTATTAACTTGGCACCGCACCGGCTCCATCACCGGTGCAGCTGTCAACTCCTACTCCTCATTCTTCATTCTTCTTCCTTCTTCCTTCCTCCTTTCCTCCTTCCTTCTCTTTCTTCTTCCTTCTTCTTCTTCTTTTCCTCTTCTTCTTCTTCCATGCATTTCTTCTTCTATTTTCAAACTGAGACCCCTTCCGGGTGGGTTCCCTGGACTCCGAAGTTTCGGAATACCGGACCTCCAACTCAGTTCTCCGACTCCGACGTCCTCTTTCCTGTCTCAAAGGTTTCAATCTTCTACGATTATTTTAATTTTTAGAGGGGCGGCCCCCCCCCTACGGGGCGGACTCAAGGAACGTAATCGTCGTCTCCCGACGGAGATCGGTCGTCATAAATAGCTCACGATTCCAAATTTTATGCCCAATACGTTAAGCCTAAATGGTTTTATCAGGACGAATTTGACCCTTGGCACTAAGAGGGCTACACCCCTTAGGGGTGACCTACGTCGCCAAAAGCTCGCGCAGCGGATCAGTTTATAATCCCACACAATATATCATATACCAAGCTTTGAAGGCGATAGCTCTATTCTTCATATCGGAAGCCGGAGGCTGTGCATACAGTGTGGTGCGTGACGGTGCGGGTGCTGAAGGATACGAAGAAGGAGACGCAGAACAGCGGCTTAAAAAACAAGCTCAGAAGTTGTTTTCCTCCGAAACACTTCTCGACGTGAATTATAATAATAATAATATAAGTATAATATAATATGAGGGTGTGTGGATGTGTGTGTGTGTATGTGTGCGCGCGCGCTCTCCTTGCGCGCTGACGTAATCTCGTCTGCGCAAGATTACGTCAATCACGCTCGAACCTAACGCGTATTTAGGCCTAATGCTTGATCTCTTCGAGATCACGCCAACAGGGCGTAGCGCAATATCAGTGTCAACCCTCGGGGCGACCCCCTATATAATACATCTCAGACTTGAAATTTTACACGGTTTCGGCTTATTCCCATCATAGCTTATATTCCAAGTTCCAGACCTATACCTCTTATACTTTTGAGAAAAAGCTGGTCTCGGTCAAACGTGGCAATACCTACTATATATATTATATAATATTATTATTATATATATAGTATATTATAATATATATAATATATATATATATATAATAGTATAATATTAATATAATATATAGTATATAATATATATATAATATATATATATATAATATATATATATATATATATATATATATATATATGAGCAGTGGCGGGTTGAGATCGCCGAGTATTCCATTATGCGCTTAAAAATTATTTAAGCTTTCATAACATAAAAGATATAAAAGCACGATACATGAATTTTCATCTCTGTTTATTTTGCAAAGTAAAGTCGGATAATAAATTCATCTCGAGGTCGGTATAAATTTTTGTTCTGGAATTTTAAAAGAACCTTTTTCTCTTTTTTCTCACTTTTAAATACATATATAACTATGTGCTATCTAAGTAATGAACTATTCCGGAGTAGGAGAAAAGAGTGGCTGGATTTGCAAAAGCATTTTTTTTTTTTAACTGAAATGTTTGGCTTCAGATTTAATGTAAGTTTCAATTTTCAATTGCAACTTATTGTACACTATATCATATTTATCATTATATATATATATATATAGTATATATATATTATTATTATATATGTATCTATAATTTGTTATGTTATATGGATACAATATGTAATTTAATATGTATATATTATATAATATTAATGTAGTTTGATATATATATATATATTTATAGTATATATATATATTATATATAATCTACTATATATATATATATATATATAGTATATATATATTGATTTATATATATATATATATATATAACGTATATGTATATATATATATATATATCGGTGTGTATAGAGTGTACAGTTCCAATTACACATAGAGTTAATAGCATCGAAATTTTGATAGCATTGATAAAAATTCAAGAAATTTAAATAAATATTTGAGAGCATTATAAATGAATAATCCTTATTTTTATTTTATTTTATGTTATACAAAAAATATATATATATATTCTATTTATATTTTAACTAGAATTTTATGAATTTCAGTTGCTATTGTGTTTTTTATAACTATTTTAATTCAGATGACTTGAGAGAGGGTATTTTATTTTTAATATAAATCCCCCAAAAAACATTTCTTTTGTTTTTGAGTCCCAAAAATGAATCAGTGTGTGTTCTTAGTGTTCCAAAATGTGATAATTTATGAAATTTATTAAATAGTTTAACAAGTTAAAACTTTAATTAAAACTTTAATTTGAAAAATTTAATTAAACTTTAGTTTTATATTCAGTAAATTTACTAATTTATAGCTTTAATAATTAAAACTTTAATTACATTTAATTAAAACTTTAATTAAAACTTTAATAAAAAACTTTAGAAAATTTAATTAAAACTTACTATAATTTAAAGTTTAAACTTAAATTGTAACATTATTTAATTTATTTCTTCAACAAAACTTCAAGATGAACGCTATAAAGCGCGACGTTTCTGATGCTTAACTAACGCAAATTGAAAAAACAGATCAATGAGTAATAAATATATTGTTTCATCTATTTGAGCTTAAACTAACTCACCGCTAGCGAAAAGTCGCGTCTTAAACGCTTGCATGTCTGGTGCCTAAGAAAATTCGGTTCTTTTTATTTATCAAAATCGTGGAATCATTTAAACGCTTTCGGACACATTTTATTTTTTGAGCTTCACAGGTAATTTGCAAGAAAACATTGAATCCATTGAAAGAAAATTAGTATTAGTGTTGTAGTGTTTAAAATAATATGGCTTACGATCGCCGTATTGCGCTAGGAATATGTTCCTCGATCGCGGTAGTGCTAGGAAGATATCCCTCGATCGCGGTAGCGCTAAGAATATGTCCTTCGATCGCGGAACCGCTAAGGGAGGTAAGACCATGATAAGTTTTGTTAAGAATGGTTAGATTAAGAAAATTACTGTAAGATTAAGAAGAACATGCAACGTCTCTTCGCGATGCTGGAACGCGAACGTTCCAGTTTGCCTGAAAATAAAATGCGCGAGCGTTCCCGTGTAACAACTTACTCTCGCTGTTTACGAGTAAGTTGTTACACGGCAAGGCTCACGCACATTAGAAATGTTTTTATATTAATAATAATAATAATAATATAATAATAAAAGAATAAATTTTATTATAAATTCTTAATTTTTGTTTATCTTTTGTGAAGCTCAAAACTAATTACTGTAATATCGTTTTTTTACAAATAAAGTGAAACCAAAAGGTCGAAAACTTATGGGACAAAAATCGCGTTTAAAATTAATAGTATATAGATTAAGATTATTTTCTTTTTTTCGAAGGTGTGAAGAAGCTAATAATTAATAAATATGTTTTCTTTTCCGTATACTCTATCACTAATTTTTTTTTTTTTTTTTTTTTTTTTTTTTTTTTTTTTTTTTTTTTTATGATTTGATACAATAGTGTTCGGATTCCTTCAATTAATTCTATAGTCTTGATAATTAAGACAGATCACGGTCCTCGGGATATAGCCATTTAAAAAGATCCAAAACTTGTTTCACCAATTTGGTTTCTAATAAGAAAATAAATGAAAAAATTCCTTGTGACATTTTTGTCATTTTAACCAATAATTTGTTGTGAAACTTTTTACAGTACGTAATAGATATTTTAAAATTATTTTATTAGGAATATTTGAGTTACACACTCACACACACACCTACACCTACACCTACACCTACAACACACAAACGCACCTACAACACGCCACACACGCACACGGGCACACGCAACACGCAACACGCACACCACACACATATATATTCCTATATATTATATAGCCATATATATATATATAACTATATATATATATATATACCTAGTATATATATATATATATATTATATATATATATATATATTATATTATAATATATATATATTATAGTATATATTCCATACTAGGCTCTTAGTTGAGTTATCAGCATCCAGTTAAGCTAAAGCCGATTTTATTTTAAAATCTACTAAATCGAACGCAATGAACAGCAACGCCTCATAGTGTTAAAAGATTGAACTTTTTTTCTAATAAGTTAGTTTAACGTTTTTAAAGATGTGAAGCTCACTTAATAGCGACAAAATTGTGAAATTTTTTGTTTTTACAGTTATACAAGTTCTGAAACAATGGAAAATGAAACAAATTATAATCTTGAATGGTTTCACAATAACATTTTAACAGAAATTGATGCAGTGAAATTTTTCCAAAAATATATTATTCCTGTATTCGAAAAACTAAATTATGTAGCAATGCTCATGAAATGGAAATTGCATTTCGAGAAAAAAGAGCACACGTATGGAAATGTAATGTTTACCCATGTAGGAAAGTTAACAATAGACTATAACAAACTATTATGCGTGGAGGCCTATAAATATATAATAATATTATATATAGTATATATATATATAATATATAATGATATATATATAGTATATTATATTATATATAATGATATATATATATATATATATATATATTATATATAGGATATATATATATATATATATATATATTATATATATGCATAATTACTGAACGTGAATCATTAGAAATTATCTCGAAAGAATTTGACACTTACAGAAAAACCAATTACACATTTGGAATCAGCGTATATAAGTTATTACCAGAATGTAGAAAGAAAAAATCTCGAAAGTAGGAACACTTACGAAAAACAATTACATATTGGAATCAGCGTTAAAAAAGCTTATAATTGTAAATGTCGTTTTATGATTTAAACTAACGAACACCCTGGAGCCCCCTAAAAATTGAAGTTCAAA
Source organism: Trachelipus rathkii (assembly GCA_015478945.1). Taxonomy (NCBI): domain Eukaryota; kingdom Metazoa; phylum Arthropoda; class Malacostraca; order Isopoda; family Trachelipodidae; genus Trachelipus; species Trachelipus rathkii. Next base: position 21,530 of record JABUQX010051866.1, read on the forward strand.
GAAACATATTTCCATTAGGGGCTCGAGCCGATGGGGGAACAGAAGGGGGACGAAGTCCCCCCGTCGTCCCACCTAGAGGCCGAGAGACCCCGACTCTGCATCTTTGCGGTTTTACTCTAGGGTATTCGTTAGTTTTAAATCATAAACACTTTACATATAATAAGCTTTATACACTGGTTCCAAATATGTAAATTTGTTTTTCTGTAAGTGTCGTACTTCTCGAGATTTTTTTTTTTACATTCTGGTAATAAGCTTTATAAGCTGATTCCAAACCTGTAAGTTTCATACTTTTCGAGATATTTTACAAACACGATTCTGTAATTTGCTTATATATATATGTAATATTATAAATATATATTATATATATAAATATATATACTATATATATATATATATATATAGTATATATATGTTATATATATATATATATATATATAAATATATATATTATATATTATATTATTATATTACTATATTATATATATATATATATATATATATATATATATATATAATATATATATATATATTATATTACTATTATATATATATAATATATATATATATAATATATATATTATTATAATACTGTAATTTATTTTCTTGTGACTGTGAAGCTTTATTATTATTATAAAGTGTTCTTTCCAATTTTTTACTTTTATTTCATACGAGAACTTGTTAATATTAATTAATACGAGTAGTAATACGTTATAGTAAGGAAATAACAATAAGGCAAAATTCTTATAAAAAAAAAATGTTCGAATCCATGCAATCGATATGTATATGGAAGTGGATGCTGATAACAGACATGATCCTATATATTATTATAAACATGTAATATCTATTATATATATAGTCATCTATAGATATGTAATTATATATTATAGATATTATTATCTTATATATATTTAATATATATATATATATATAGGCTCTTGTTGATTATCAGCATCCAGTTAAGCTAAAGCCGA
>JABUQX010051866.1:30000-32500 GCA_015478945.1 Trachelipus rathkii
TTTTGTCACTCTCTAACAAACCTTCGAACTGTAAGAATCCGAGTAATTCTTGCTTATTACCTATTAATTTTATTAAGTCGTTTAATAGCATGCTTGCGTTTCATCAACGAACTTAATGTTGAATTTATATACTGTATTTATTTTTATTCATTAATTTTAATCTTTACTTTTCGCAACAAAAGACTACTTTTCATGATTTAACATACTTCACACCATTTCTATTAATACATAGAAGCTGTGTTTTTTTTTTACTTATTTTCTATTTATTTTACTCTCTTCCCTGTCTACAATTTTCCGCTGATTCCAAATATATCATTTGTTTTAGTGTAGGATTGCCGTTTTCTTCTTACAGGCGTCCACTAAAGTATAATCTGACCATTGCACCCTTATATAGTGGCAAGGGGATTAAGGGGAATTGTAAGAACTATTGGGGAATTAGTTTATTGAGTGTTGTGTTGAAGATATATGCTGGTATTTTAGTCGAAAGAGTAGGTAGAGTGACTGAAGGACTGATTGGTGAAGAACAAGGTGCATTTAGAAGTGGTAGAGGATGCGTGGATCAAATTTTTACATTGAAACAAATGATTGAGAAAATGAGAGAGAAGAAGTAATTGTATTTAGGTTTTATGGACTCGCAACAGGAGATTGACAGGATTAATAGGGAAGTTCTATGGCAGGTGTTACTGATATATAGTGTTGGGGTGGTAAGCTTCTGTATGGAATCAAAAGTATGTATGATGACATTGAAGCATGTGTAAGAATAAATGGAGTTGAATGTGATTGGTTTAATATTAATAGTGGAGTGTGCCGGGATGTGTTATGTCTCCTTGGTTATTTAATTTGTATGTGGATGGGATTATGAAAGAATTAGAGGCGGGAGTGGCAGGGGAAGGTGTTAGAATGATAGAGAATGGAAGAGAGTGGAGGGTGCCCTGCCTTTTGTATGTGGATGATTTGGTTTTGTGTGGCGAATCTGAAGAGTGTTTGAGAGGATTGTTAGAGGGATTTGGCAGGGTGTGTAAAAGGAGGGGTTTGAAAGTAAATGTAGATAAGAGTAAGGTTATGGTAGTGAGTGAGGAGAGTCCGCGGTGTGAAGTCATGAATGAACGTGTTTCACGAATTTTTTATCTGAGTTTAAATATTTAGGAAATATGTTGGATGAAAAGGGAACGGATGATGAAGAGTTTAGTAGGAAAGTTGTGAATGGTTGGAAGGTGGCTGATGCAATTAAATCTTGAGTGCGCTATGGTTTTGCATGAGGGCATATTGTTGCCTATGTTAAAGTATAGCAGTGAAACAATGTTCTGGAATAAGAGGTATAGATCTAAGGTACAATGTGTTCAGATGGACAATCTTAGGGGCGTATTAGGTGTGAGAAGAATTAATAAAATGAGGAACGTACATATTATAGAGTTGTGTGGTGTGAAGAAAGGTGTAAATGAGAGATTAAAAGAGAGTACATTGAGATGATTTGGTCATATGGAAAGGGTAGATGATAGTCGGTTGATTAAGCGGATGTATAGTGGTGAGTGTGCTGGAGTTTGTGAAGGAGTATGGCTGTGGGCTTTGCCCAGGAATGAACCCCACGTTGAAGAGATACCACAGTGAAACCCTTGGGTGAACTTTTCTGACTGCGACGAGTCCTCAATTAAGTGTATAAAGGGGAAGGTAGAGGGGGGCTTTCATTTCGACTTGTGTCATGCTCTTCTACTACTTTCCTGTTACTCACCTCACTTCCAATCTGGGGATAGGAGGTAGGTAAAGTATATTATTTTTATATACAGATAACCACCACTCACGCTCAGAACACTTTTCAAGGAGGGTGCGGACAACAATACAAAAAACAAAAAAACAAAAATAATGGAAAAACCTACACTATCAATAGCCTTATGCAAATCTCTGAGGTGACCGCAGACGGAGGACTTGAAGAGAGGAAGATTGAATGTAGCGGCAAAAACAGAAGAAGGCAGAGAGTTTCACAGAAGACAAAAGTTCCTAATATTCACACAGACTTCATGAAAGAGCAGGACACCCTTTGTGCTACTAATGGCGACGCAATGAGGTGAACTCCCTCGAGCATCTGCCGTTGTAGCACCTATAGTAAAGAGATAGAACACTAAAGTCACGTCGCATAGATAGTGAGTCAAGGGAGTTATAAAGTAGAGGATAGCTTATTAATCTGATGATATGATATATATTATGATATATATATATATATATATATTTATATATATATAATATTATATATAATTATATATATATATATATATAGTATATATATATATATATATATATATATATATATATAGGTAATATATAAAATAAAAAAATAAAATTAAAATTTTTAAAAATAATAAAAAATTATATATATAAATTAATTATAAATAATATATATATATATATATATATATATATATATATATATATATTATATATATATATATATTATATATAATATATATATAGATATTTATATATATCTGATGATATATATATATAT